>JAXQQM020065876.1:0-64418 GCA_034641835.2 Pinus albicaulis
ATGTATGAGGTAAGCCTAAATGATGTTGAATCATTATATGCTGATATCATATTTTATTTAAAGAATGGATATGCTCCTCCAAATCTCGATTACACCAAGAAAAGAGCTCTAAGGTTGAAGGCTAAACAATATCAGCTCGTGAATGATGTTCTTTTTAGAATGAATTATGATTATGTTCTCCTTAGATGTCTTGAGAAATCTGAAGCTGAAAAAAGTCTTGCAGGAACTCCACGATGGGCCAGCAGGCGGACATTATGCTGGAGACGCTACTGCACATAAAATCCTTCGCGCAGGCTATTACTGGCCCACACTATTCAAAGACTCACATAGCTACGTAAGGAAATGTCAAGTTTGTCAAACTGCTACTGGGAGACAAAAGAAACCATCATTGCCGCTGCAACCAGTCAAAATTGAGCAGCCTTTTGATCAATGGGGATTGGATATAATAGATGAGATAATTCCTCACTCTTCTAAACAACATAGGTATATCCTTACAGCAACAAATTATTTTACTAAATGGGTAGAAGCAGTTCCTCTCAAGACGGCTAATTCCAAGCATATAATCGAGTTCATAGATCAGTTCATAATCACCATGTTTGGTTTACCTTCTGCTTTAATGTTTGATAATGCATCGTATTTTTCTGGTAATGCTATGATTGAATTTGCACTCAAAAGGGGTTTCAAACTTAAATACTCTGCCAATTATTACCCACAGGGGAATGGGTTAGCTGAATCTACAAATAAAAACTTAATCAGAATCATTAAGAGAACCATTGATCAAAATCACAAAAATTGGCATAAGTCTTTAATATATGCTTTATGGGCAGATCGAATAACGCAGAAAGGCTCCATTGGAACTTCTCCCTTTAATTTAGTTTATGGGAAAGAAGTGGTTCTTCCAACTCATCTAGCAATTCCCTCTTTGGCCTTAGTTCAATATATTGATGAAGCACCAACTTCTTCCTTACAACTAAGGCAGCTGGAAATAATTAAGCTAGAAGAGAAATGACAACAGGCCAAAATAACTCATGCTCATCACCAAGCATTAGTAAAAGCTTCTTTTGATTCAAACATGATATCCAGAAAGGACTTTCAGATGGGAGATCTAGTTTTAAAATGGGACAAGGCTCATGAGGAAAAAGGGAAACATACGCAATTTCAACGAATGTGGCTTGGCCCTTTCCAAATTGCAGAAGTCATAGGTCCATCTACTTTTATGTTACAGGATTTAACAAGAAAAAGAGAGTCTTTACCTATTAACGGACAGATCCTCAACAAATATTTTCCATAGGAGATCATTCTTCTATTTTGTAGATTAGTTTTCTTTATTTCATAATAAAACTAGTTGTAAATGGTTACATTTGGAATTCACGAAAAAGACACAAATTCTCTTTTAGATTTTGTTTTTTCACTTGTATAAATAGAATTCTTCTAGAAAATTGATCATTATTATTGAAAGATATAGTTAAAGGCTTTAGGCCTTGAAATGATACTAGTTTCAACCTTGTAAATTTTGATAAAAAGCGACCTTTAGTGGGAAATTGTTTTATATCAGTCCAATAAAAGGTATCAATAACAAAACAAAGATTCTATGTAGAAAATTTCTTTCCAAAAAACTCTACCATTGTCGTCCAGAGCCATCTTAAGGAAACAATGACTTCCTCCCCACCTGGGAAATTACAACGTTCAGGGAATAATCCAATGATACACTTTAACTTAAAGAGTAAGAGGTCTCATCACGAGCCGACTTATCATGATCATAGATATTATAGCTTGCTGACTTTGCCAATACTGCATACCACAACAGGGCAATGACTTAAGATTATTGCAATCAAAAGGCAAGGGGTCTCATCACGAGCCAACTTGTTCAGCAAAGTTATAAATCAAGTGAATGACACTGTCATAAATTGGCTACCAAACCAAGACATTGTTCTTTAAGGATAAAAAAGAAAAATGAAAGCAATAAGTGTGGATATGGATTTCTCTTTGAAAATTGTATATTTCTCTAAGTAGGATACATGATCATTGTTGGGTAACAGGTAACCCTGTCGAGGCTATAAACGCCTGCTTGCAGCAGAGGCTCTACCTACGACAAATGAGCATACTTAAAACTGATTTAACAAGAAGCCTTTGTTTTTATCTTTATAAACCAAGTAGTGACTGATGTAGATACAAGGACTAGATTGAGGAAGTAAACAATCAAAGTTAAATATAGAAGAAACGAAATATCATTGACAGATAAAAGCATGATGTACTTTGTCTTTCTATAATAAAGTTTGATTTTCTGAAAAAATTTATGTTTTCGAAGTTTAGAAGATTCAAATGAAAAGCAGAGATAACTGGTTCTTCCAAGTGAATCGCCAATTTTTGTGGCCAGAAACAACCCCCCTTCTTATTTAGTACTATCACTACTACTAAATAAGTGGGGGCCCTTAGTCAAAAAAATTTAAAAATCGATTAGCGCTTGTATTTCCTTTTTCAATAAAACTTACTATCATAAACTTAGGAGAATACCCCTTGAAAAATCTAAAAAAGCTTAATTTTTATGATAAGGTAGGATAAAATCATTCCTTAAGAAATATCGCATCGCAAAAATGGTAATGGATACCTCCTTACAAGTGGAATTCTAAGATTGCGAGATCGTGATGCAAAACTACGCACTAAAAACATTCATCGCATCACATGCCTCAAATATCACTTACGCTGAAAAACCTCAAACCGCCGATATGCGATGGCACATATCGCAAATCGCATTTCGCAGAAAACACATTAACGGATGATTGTCATATGCTATGCTCCAGCAATTTTGCGATATTGCGATTCTACGATATTGCGGTATTGCGGTATTGCGATTTTGCGATTCCACAAGATTGCGATCTGCGACATTGCGAAGAAAATCACAGATCGCCTTATCGCAGATCTTTAGGGCTCGTTGTACGAAAAATATTTTTCCATAAACCGAGACCTGGTTATATGCTTTAATGTTAATCAATGAGTTAGTTGCCAATCATTAATGAAATATGGTTTTGTTCTGATCGAAGAGCCATTTCATGTAAGGTGGTATATTTTATATGTCTTCGGCATTTAAAGCTTTCCCGTCACTGTTTTCTTATCATTATTCTCACCTCATTTGTAAACTGCAGGAACGAAGAACATAAAACTATACAAAGCAGTATTCAGGATATTATGGGAAAGAAAGGCAAAGCTCCGAGTTCTGAAGACAAAGAAATGACGCCCTTGTATACAGACACCGCCTGTAATAAAGATGTTGGTATTACTACTTGGGAAGGCATGTACAGTCTACTTGAGGAAGAGAATCCAAAAATGATGGAGGTTACAGCTACTGCAGGCTCACATGGGTCTTCTGAGGTGTCTATTACAGAGCTAGCTTGCTCGTTCTTGCACCAGATAGCGGCGAGGCCCAAAATTCTTCCATACACAGACATGGTTAAATGGGTACTGGACAGCGCTGACATCACAAACAGACAATTTAAGACTCAGGGTCAAGAACTTACAGAATTGTTATTTTCACGAAATTTAAGCTTTATATCCGCTAACAAAAAGCGCACTAGAGGAAAAAAAGTAAAACTTGAATCCTAAAACCAGTGGTATTTGTCAGAAATATCTTCAAAGTGGTATGTATATATGCACAGCAAATGCAGACATGTTGGACACAAAAGGCTCAAGAAAAGGCAAAATCAATCAAAATATTAACTAAGTTGAATTAGGATTCTTACTGGGCATATTTGGTAAAACCACATAGCCAGTGCATGACTCTCAAATGTATCATCAATTCTACTGAGAAGATGGCGCCAGCTCTTGCTGATTCCGTTTTCACAGGATAGTTAAAGTCGAAATTCGGCCAGCTGACTCTTCTCAAACAAATGTTGAACGTTTGTGATTTCAAAGAACAGATACACAAATATTTAGTTATTAGTTTTAATTTTAGATTCCGTGTTAGTATTAATTTTGCTTTATTTTTTCCTGAAATGAGGACGGTCATTTAAACCGTATCCTACATTTTTGTAATAAATTATTTTTAGATTTAGTTAGTAGTATTTAAACCCTTCTCATGCATTTAGAGAAGGGTCCTGAAATTTGTCAAAAACTTGTCCTCAGAACATGCACTTTTGTACCCTCCGAGGAGGTTTTGATGAATGAATGGAACAGGATTTATTGATATCTGCGTTTAATATATACTATTTATGTTGCACTTTTGTACTCTTAGTGGATGTTGGATTAAGAAGAGATAAGTCATTATTGCTTGAAGCTCATGAGTAGAACTAGTTATAAATGGTACTTTTATCTCTTAACTATTTCTGCCTTTGTGTTAAAGTGATATTCATGTTCAGTTGTTTATATATTGATGTGTGAATGCTTGAGTTATCATTTGGCACTTCTGTACGGTGATAGCTATTTATTTATGCTTAATATATGAGTAGCTTATTATGCGATATGTTTTTCACAACTGTTTCGTCTAACTTTTTATACGAAGTGGTTTATCTCCATTGAATTCTTTTCTCATAATAGTTGAATGATCTTTATTACCAATTGTTATTTGAAATCATTTTAGATCGCATAACGGAAATATTACATCCCGGGTTAGTGTAGAATTAGATATTTATGTTTATTAGAATACAATTGCATGTTATTAGATTAGAGTTAGAATAAAATCATTTCACTTAGGAACTTTTAGAAAGGAAATATCAATTCTCAACACACACACATATTGGGAAACTAGTCCCATATCCCTAGTCGGACCCACTATACCAAACGGAAAAGACTGAAGACTGGCAAGGTCGGATCACAGGTGGGTTCTTCTTTCACTGTAGACTAGATTTCGAGGCTTCAGCGGTTTTTCCATCCGAAAAGAGATTCATAATTTCGTTGTACAATAACATACAACCCCTTCTTATTTAGTATTATCACTAATACTAAATAAGTGGGGAATCTCAGAATAAAAAAATTTAAAAAAAATTGATTAGTACTTGTATTTCCTTTTCAATAAACTTACTATCATAAATAAGAGAGAATACCCTTGAAAACTCTAAAAGGCGAAGTTTTATGATAAGGTAGGATAAAATCATTCCTTAAAGAAATACGTATCGCAAAAAGGTAATGGATGAATTTTACGTATTTTTAATTCTAATATTACGAGATCGTTACCGCAACCACCACTAAAAAACATTCATCGCATCGCATGCCTCAAATATCACTATTTTAGAAAAACTCAAACCACTGATAGGAGACATATCGCAAATCGCATTTAAGAAACACATTAACAAATGATCGAAGCTTGTTACGTTTCTGAAGGAGAGGGAGACATGATATTGTGACTTCGTGACTCATCAGAGATTATGACGCGATATCAAGGACTTATATTGCGAAGCAAATCGTAGATCTCCCACGCAGATATTGTTTGCTGTTCAAAAAGAATTTCCATAAACCGAGACCGACTATGCGCTTTAATGTTAATCACTATTAGCTAATCATTAATGAAATATGGTGCTACATTCCCGATCAAAGAGACATTTCACGTAAGGTGGTATATTTTATATGTCTTCGCATTTGAAGTTTTCCCGTCATTTTTCTTATCATTATTTCTCACCTCATTTGTAAACCGCATGAACAAAGAAATCGTAAAACTATGCAAAGAAGTATTCGTGGATATTTGGGAAAGAAATGAAAAGCTCTGAAGTTCTAAAGACAAAGAAATGACGCCCTGTAATAAAGATGCTGGTATTAATACTTGGGAAGGCATGTACAGTCTACTTGAGGAAGAAAATCCCAGAATAATGGAGGTTACAACTACTGTAGGCTCACATGGGTCTTCTGAGGTGTCTATTACAGAGCTAGCTTGCTCGTTCTTGCACCGGATAGCGGCGAGGCCCAAAATTCTTCCATACACAGACATGGTTAAATGGGTACTGGACAACACTGACATCACAAACAGACAATTTAAGACTTAGGGTCAAGAAATCATTGGCTCATTCACTCCACAAGATTTGAGACTCATGTATCATTTACCAGAGCCACAGGCGACTTATAACAAACAATTCATGGAGAAGTTTGCTAAAGAAAATGAAAACCTGGCAGAATGCACCAAGGACTGGTCAAGGAGGGACGAACCACTAAAAAAGGATAAACATAGGTATCTACCGAAAGCACAAAAATTGCAGACAAGCTAGAGACAAAAGGCTCAAGAAAAGGCAGAATCAATTAAAAAATTAACTAAGTTGAATTGGGATTCTTACTAGGCATATTTGGTAAAACCACACAACCAGTGCATGACTCTCAAATGTATCATTAATTCTGTCGAGAAGATGGTGCAAACTCTTTCCGATTCCGTTTCTACAGGACAGTTAAAGTCGGAAGTCGGCCAGCCGACTCTTCTCAAACAAATGCTGAACGCTTGCAATTTCAAAGAACAGATACATAAATAGTTAGTTGATAGTTTTAGATTCAGTGTTATTGTTAATTTTTCTTTATTTTTTCCTAAAATGAGGACGGTCATTTAAACCGTATCCTACATTTTTGTAATAAATTATTTTTAGATTTAGTTAGTAGTATTTAAACCCTTCTCATGCATTTAGAGAAGGGTCCTGAAATTTGTCAAAAACTTGTCCTCAGAACATGCACTTTTGTACCCTCCGAGGAGGTTTTGATGACTGAATGGAACATGATTTATTGATATCTGCGTTTAATATCTACTACTGATGTTGCACTTTTGTACTCTTAGTGGATGTTGGATTAAGAAGAGATAAGTCATTATTGTTTGAAGCTCATGAGTAGAACTAGTTATAAATGGTACTTTTATCTCTAAACTATTTCTGCCTTTGTGTTAAAGTGATATTCATGTTCAGTTGTTTATATATTGATGCTTGAATGCTTGAGTTATCATTTGGCACTTTTGTACGGTGATAGCTATTTATTTATGCTTAATATATGAGTAGCTTATTATGCGATATGTTTTTCACAACTATTTCGTCTAACTTTTTATACGAAGTGGTTTATCTCCATTGAATTCTTTTCTCATAATAGTTGAATGATCTTTATTACCAATTGTTATTTGAAATCATTTTAGATCACATAACGGAAAGATTACATCCCGGGTTAGTGTAGAATTAGATATTTGTGTTTATTAGAATACAATTGCATGTTATTAGATTAGAGTTAGAATAAAATCATTTCACTTAGGAACTTTTAGAAAGGAAATATCAATTCTCAACACACACACACACATATTGCGAAAATGGTCCCATATCCCCAGTCAGACCCACTATACCAAACCGAAAAGGAGCTGCTAACCAAGGTCCAGACCGGGTGGGTATCCCCCTTGTTGTAGACCCGATTTTCGGGGCTTCAACATATTTGGCGCTAGAAGGAGGGCCCCGAACTGTGAATGGAAAGTAAGTCAAAATATAAATACTATTCTGAGAGTAAATCACCCTCACCATCTCCCCCAACGTCCCCATCGCACTTAGAATCTTTAAATCTAGATCCAGAAGTCGAAAGAACAACAGCCGTTGCCACAAACCCTTAAATTTCAGAAGAATCTTCTATTGAACCTCCTGAAGTTGAATATTTGATCCATAAACTTTAGCGATTTTCAATATCACCTCAAAAATCTGATAAATCTCAAGGCAGCGTGACTTCACAATATAACCCTGCTCATCCTCTCACCAGATTAAAGAGCGAAAAGTTTGGTGTTCAGCCAACCGAGTTACCTCTACCTACAAGGAAGAGAGCAAGGAAATCACCTAAAGGGTCTCATAGCGAGACTCTTTCATCATCATCATCCATCTCAACCTCTCCACCGTGAAGTCAAGCATCCACCCCTCCACTTCAGATTATTGTCCACCAATCCACTGGAACTTCCACATCTCCTTCTCAAACATCTGGAATCGTAATATCCTCATCTTCCCAACCGCAGGGATCATCTTCTGCGCTTTCCTCTATTTGTAGTTCAGCGATGGCCCAATCTCCATGGAATAACCCAGGGGTAGTCTTAATGCCTGCGCCCTTGAGTCAAATACCGACCCATCCTGAAAAATGGCTACCTAAGTTTAATCCTGAAGCAGGCATGCTAGCGGAAGAACATATAAATAACTTTATGTTGTCCATAAATCTCAATGGAGTTACCAATGAAGATGCTGTCGTCCGACTTTTTCCCTATACTCTACAAGGAGCAGCCGGATCATGGTATTTCTCACTACCATCTGGATCTATCACTAGTTGGGATATCTTCCAAGATCAATTTTTGACTGAGTTCCGTGATGACAGGTCTACGACGACACTGATCAATGACCTGTCTAACTTTAGGGCCGAGTCAAAAGAACCTATCAAAGATTTTAATTCACGTTTCAATAAACTGTTAAATAAAATTCCTACTGCTTCCAAGCCTAGCGAAGAAGTGCAAAGTGAATGGTACATCTATGATTTACCATAAAACATAGCAATCTTCGTTGATAGGGCTAACAAAACAACTTTAGCTGACAATATGAAGGAAGCAATAGCGGTAGAGAAACGTATCATAGCCCTAGAAAAGAAAAACGCGATAGAGGAACGAAAATCCAAGAAGGTTACTTTTAAGGAAGACCCCAAGAAAAAACAATCGAAAGATCCATTCGATTTAGAAGGATTGCAGAAAGTTCTGAAAACCATGTCCAACGAAATGGTTGACATTAAGAAACAAGTGACAGAAACATCTTCTAAAAAGCCGTACAAGCCTTATAGAAGAAACCCTTCAACCAATTCAAAGCCGCCAAATGCTATCACAAGTGCTGAATCAGAAGAAGAAGAAGAGGAGATTGCTACTGAAGAAACTACCGATGAAGAAGAAGTTGTAGAGGTACAAGGTATGTGGGATTTCATCCTCCCAGATGAAGAAGATCAAGAGGCATCCCTGGTTACCACTCGAAGTATAAATCAACTTGATCCTCCTCAACCTACTCCTAAGCCAAAGAGTGCAAGCTCAATGACTAAGGATAAATTTGCAGCCAAGAAAACGACATCTAAAGCGACTCAAACTAGCCTAGTCCAAACAGATTCATCAACTCCATAAAAAACGCTGATCGTTTCGGATGAAATGGAGTATAATATCATAGAAGACATGAAGAAGACTAGGGCTAACAACACTTTTCATGAATTGAGCAAGTTAAAACACTAGCAAAAGGTACTTTTGAAATAATTACATGCTGTACCAGAAAAACCTTTGCCCGCTCCTGTAATCTCTCAAGCTTCCCAAATGAGATGGGAGAGGCCTCCAACTAATACGATTAGTAAAATTTATAAAGCCCTCGCTTCAATTGGAGAAGGTCGGAATCTCATGCTCCTCACATTTCTTCTTACTTTGAAGTTTTCAATACAGTACACCAATTGTTTGGTAAGTTACGGGAGCTTCATCTAATGTTCTACCAAAATCAATATATAGTTTGAACATTCTTATAAAGACATGTTTGTTCTTTGGACTGAGTTAGATGAATCACAAGTTGAAGTAATCAAGCGGGTAATCAAAGATTCTATTAAAGGCTGTCATATAATCAAGTATAAGTTATCGACATTTGAACATGGATATTCCATAATTTTATGGCTTAATTCTTATGGAGCCGTCGAAAAACTGTGGATACTTTTCACGATTGGTCTATGTAAGCTTGCTTACAATGGTAAACCAAAATCGAGATAAGATTGAGTAGAAAAACATTAGAAATACATAGTAACGAGCAGGAAGGAAAATGAACCAATTGCATACAACAATAATATCATTGGCAACTATTCAATTGATTATTTCTTAAAGGAAATTTCAATGCTCTTACCTTACTTGAAATATGCATTTTTTATCTCAAATAGAAATTTTTTTTCAAATAGACATTCTAGATGTATTAATTTTATAGATACTCCACATGCGTAAATCTTTATTTTGGAAGTTATTTTTTGATAGTTCTAAATTAATGAAAAGAGCGAGAGCGAGGATGCGTGTTAGTTAGTGAGAGAAAATAAATTATTATTACTTTAGAGCTAAAGTTCAATTACACCAATAATACTGTGATCAGGGAAGCAATCCCAGAGATTATACAAAAATCGGGATTAGACACATCAAATATATACTAAGTTTTCGGAGATTCACTAAAATTGTAATCGAACTGATCGCAATACTACATTGTTTCTCAGGTCATTTAAAACATTATCAATCTTTAGTTCAAGATCTTACTCAACCATATAGAATTTAATATTCATGATTCCGGACTCTAGAATATTAGTGGGACCTCTGGCTAACATTAATACAAAATATCATGAATATTTTATTTTGATCGATTTTAAATTGAATTAATGCTGAAACCTAATTCAACATTCTTATTACCAATTGGAGGATTTTTAAACGGTAATCTGATATTAGCTACTCTGTCCCGGAAGGATCTTACCAATCGAGATAATTGATGAGAACCAACATAATGATGTTACAACAAAAGTACGCATAATAATGCTATGCAAAATCATTGATCAGGATTAAAACCTTTTTGTTTAGAAAGATCGATTCAAAATATCTACCAATTCAAAGCGCAAAGTTCAACACTGGGTATAGATTAAACAAATCTGGGCAATCCACACCATTTAGAATATCCAACCTATCAACATGATGCAACTCACACGAAAAAAAAATCAGTATGTTCGCCTTTTTGAAACAATAAAAGTGTCTTTTGCTTGGAATTACGATGAACTCAAAACATGACACTTCTATCATCCATATATCTCCAATGATAAACGATAAAGCTTTATCCAACAAAAAAGGCGAGAAAGAATCCATCCCAATCTAGAAAATCGAGATCAAATACGAACTCAATAAGTTATTGAAAAGCCAAGATTATTTTTCTGTTCGACATTCCTAGTAGATTTCCAATATGGTTCTGTTATATAAGAAGAAATGGAAGACATTTAAATTTTCATTTCACTGAAATCTTATAAAGCTTGCCAAAAGATAATTTTCCTTTGCCTCCCCTATGGAGAAAATATTGCGAGCGATTCACGGATAAAGTGTTCTTTACCTTAGATGGTTTCTCTAGCTACAACCAAGTGTTGGTTCATCACGATGATAAATTGAAAACCAAATTAGAATAAATGGGAGCACTTATGCATATCCAAATATGCACCTTTTAATTACATTCATGGCCAGATACCACATTTCGAAGAAACCATGGATATACGCTAAAAGGGATTAGTTAACAAGTCGTACAGTAATATACTTGGAATGATATAGCTGCCATATTCCAAGAAATGGAAACGATCATGTTGAGAATTTAAAATAGATCTTTCAACGTTGTCAAAAGGTATGAATTTCACTTAACTTAAAAAAATCTGCACATTAAGTGAAGAAAACTTCTACAGTTCATAATTGAATACGGAATTCTGTGATCTTGTGAAATCAAGGAGATTTCTAAAATGTCTTTACCTCGAACAAGAAAGCTATGCAATCATTCCTTGGCTAGAATTAATTTTGT
The DNA here is from genome assembly GCA_034641835.2 of Pinus albicaulis. Taxonomy (NCBI): domain Eukaryota; kingdom Viridiplantae; phylum Streptophyta; class Pinopsida; order Pinales; family Pinaceae; genus Pinus; species Pinus albicaulis. The sequence goes on from JAXQQM020065876.1 coordinate 11,496, forward strand.
AAAGAGATTTGTGCAGTTTTCGGTATCTCCTTTACAAGCAATGATTAAAAGAGCACAAACTTCAAGTGGGGTCAAGACGAATATGGAAGCATTCAATCTTAATCGAAATGACAATTGTTAATGCTCATCTTTAGCAACTCCAAATTTTTTCGATCATTTTATTCTATACACATTTCACCTCGATAGATCATATGTTGCGATACTCACTCAAGCGGAAATCAAGACAAAGCAGAAGCCCATTTCTTTTGAATCAAATTTACGAAGGTAAGATTGCGATTATTCGGATGTAGAGAAACAAGCTTATGCGGTACTAAAAACATTAAATATTTCAGACCCTTTCTACTTAAAACCCACATACAAAAAAATCATGCCTACGTTTCCCGGTAAGAAATCCTGTAGTACGGAAAGATGTGGGTGAGAAGAGCCAATTGGAGTTCTTTCTTCTGAGAATATGATGTAGAAATCCGGCGGTATTGTAAGGAGTCAAAACTTTTTGCAAAATACTAGGTAGGAGCATCACTGTTCTAAAACCATGCGGAGAGATACAAATGTATGAGGTAAGCCTAAACGATGTTGAATCATTATACGGCGATGTCCTCAATACATACGAAGAATGGATATGCTCCTCCAAATCTCGATTACACAGAAAATGACTCTGGGTTGAAAGTACGAAAACAATATCTGGTTTGTGAATGATGTTCTTTTTAGGAGTAATTCCTGGTCTGTTCACTCCTCCTTAGATGTCTGAAAATACGGTAAGAAAAGTCTTGCAAGAACTCCACAGTGGGCATTGAGAGCGGACATTATCAGAAGTCTCACACATAATTCTCACGTGAGCTATTCTTTATTCCACTATTCAAAGACTCACATGGCCTCGTGAAAAATGTCAAGTTTGTCAAAAACGCTACTACGAAGACACAAAAAAAACCATCATTGCCACCGCAACCGGTCAACATTGAGTAGCCTTTTTGATCAGTAAGTTGGACATATCGATGGTCGTTCTAACTCTTCTAAACAACATAGGTATATCCTTACAACACTGATTATTTTACTAAATGGATAGAAAGTTCTCTCAAGTGCTAATGTAGGCATATCCATCGAATTCATCGTCGGTTCATAATCACAAAGGTTTGGTTTATGCCTTTGTGCGATGAATATGTACTCATGCTACAATGTTAATGCTATGTTGAATTTTCACTTAAAAAAGGTTTTCAAGCAAATACTCTGCAATTATCACGGGGAAATAGTTAACTGAATCTACAAATAAAAACTTAATCGAGAATCATTAGCGAACCGTTGATCAAAATCATAAAAAATTGGCATAAGCATTTAATATATTCTTTATGGAAAGATTGAATAACGCGGAAAGCCTCCATTGGCACTTCTCCCTTTAATTTAGTTTATGGAAAAAGTGGTTCTCCCAACTCATCTGGCAATTCCTTCTTTGGCCTAGTTCAATATATTGGTAAAACTGCAACATTCCTTAAAAAAACTGGACATTTGAAATAATTTAAATGAAAGAATATTGAGAATAAAGAGCCAAAATAATTCATGCTCATCACCAAGCATTAGTAAAGAATTCTTTTTTATTCAAACATGATATCCAAGGACTTAAATGGAAGTTCTGATTTTTAAAATGGGATAAGGCTCATGAGGAAAAAGGAAACATACGAAATTTCAAAGAATGTGGCTTGGCCCTTTCCAAATAGAAGAGATCACTTAAGTCCATCTATTTTATGTTACAAAGTTGGAAAAAGTCTTTTCTTTATTATTAGACAGTCCTCAAAAAATATTTTCATAGGATATCATTCTTCTATTTTGTATATTAGTTTTCTTTATTTTCATAATAAAACCGGTTGTAAATGAACACATTTGGAATTCACGAAAAAAATGCAATTCTCTTTTAGATTTATTTTTTTCACTTGTGTAAATAGAATTCTTCTAGAAAATTGATCATTATTATTGAAAGATACGATTAAAGGCTGGGCTAGAAATGATACTAGTTTCAAACTTTATAAATTTTATTCTAAAAAGAAACACACGTGGAAATTGTTTTATATAGTCCAATGAAAGGTATCAATAACAAAACGAATATTCTGAAAATATGTTCCAAAAACTCTACCATTGTGATAGAATACCAAAAGGAAACAATGACTTCCTCCCCTACAAGGAAGTACAACGTTCGAAAATAATCCAGTGATACCTTTAACTTAAAGAGTAAGGAGTACTATCTAGAAACCGACTTATCACTGATCATAGATATTATGGCTTGTTGACTTTGCTGTATCTTGCATACCTAGCAGGGGAAATAGTAAAAAGAATTGTGCAATCAAGGACAAGAGGGTCTCATCACAAGCTAGCTTGCTTTCAGGAAAGTTATGGAAAAATCAAGTGAATAGCCTTTGTCATAATTGGCTACCAAACCAAGACATTGTTCTTTAAGTTAAAAAAAGAAAAGCCAAAAATAATAAAGTGGATATGGATTTCTCTTTGAAAATTTTACATTTCTCTAAGTAGGATACGGGGATCATTCTTGGTATGAGGTAAACACATCAAGGCCTAAATATGTGGCGGTAGAGGCTCTACCTACGACAAATGAGCATATTTAAAGCCAGTTTATAGAAAAGTCTTTGTTTGTCTCTATAAACAGTAATGAAACTGAACAAAGATTTAGCTTGAGAAGTAAATATTCAAATTTGAATATAGAAGAAAGCAGAAATATCATTGATAGATAAAAGCATAATGTACTTTGTCTTTTTGTTATAAAATTTGATTTTCTGGAAAATTTTCTATTTTGAAAGTTTCCCAGAAAATTCAAAATAAAAATAGGGAGAAATATTTGGTTCTTCGAGTGAATCGCCAATTGTTGTGGCTAGCAACTCCCAGCATGGCAATGCAGTGTGTGATAATACTAAATAAGTAGGGGCCTGTAATCCAAAAAAATATAAAAATTAATTATGCTTGTAGTACATTTCAATAAAACTTAATATCCTAAACTTAGGAAATACCTCTTGAAAAATCTAAAAAGCTTAAAAGTTTTTGATAAGAATAGAATAAAAAAATTCCTTAAGAATATCATCGCAAAAAGGTAATGCATACCTCCTTGCAAGCGGAAGTCTAATATTGCGATATCGTCTACGAAAACTACGTATGAAAAGCATTCCGCCATTATTTTACATACCCTCAAATATCACTTATGTTGAAAATACATAAATGATATACAATGGTGCATATCGAAAATACTACATGCAAATACATTAACGAATGACTAATGCTATATTTTGCAAATTTCCCGTATTAGGTAAGCACTTGCTCATGCAAATACGCAGCCTGAAAGCCATTAATAGATGATTATTAGATATTGCGATTTGCGATATTGCGATCTGCGATATTTGCGATCTCGATGTTAGCGATTTGTGATGTTGTGATTGCGATGTTGTAAGCAAATAACAAATCATACTTGAATCTTTAGGAGCTCATTAATAAAAATGTTTTCCAACAAACAAGACTTGAACATGCGCTTTAATGTTAATCGATGAATTGGTTGTCAATCATTAATGAAATTTTGTTTTGTTGTGATAGAAGAGCCGTTTCACATAAGATGATATAGTACTATATGTTTTCAAAATTTAAAACTTTCCGTCACCTTTTTTCTATCATTATTCTCCACTTGCATTAAATGGCTAACGAGGAGTGAAACAGAGAGAACTATACAAAGCAATATTCGAGGAGTATAATGGAAAAGAAGACAAGGCTACGATTACGAAGAAAGAAATTACTCATATGTCTGATTCTTTTCAATAACAAAGAAGATCTTGGTATTACCTGGGAGGAATGTATAATCTACTTGAAAGAAGAGAACCCCGAGTAATGAGAGGCTATAGGTTACTTCGAGGCTCACATGGGTCTTCGTGTCCATTACGAGATAACATTCATTCTTACCATAGAATAGCGTGAGGCCTAAAATTATTCCATACACGGATATGGTTAAATGGGTGCCTAACAACACGGATATTACAAGCAGACAGGTTTAAGACTAAGGGTCAAGAACTCATGTATGTTTAACAAAGACACGGGTGACTTAACAAACGATTCATGGAGAAGTTTGCAAAGAAAATACAGCTTGGCATAATGAGCAAGGGCCATTCAAGAAAATAATTACTAAGGAATAAACAGTATGTATAGTCTTATTTAGTTTCTCTCACTTCATGGTATTGTTCTTTATTTGCTATGCTCATATAGGCTTTTGGAAAGCAGAACATTAATAAGTTTTCATCTGAATGGATACCATTATTGAATGCCGCTATTAATGCTACTATTTTGGATTGGGCTAATATATTGTCGACAACAGCCACAACTATTTTGGTGTCGATCCAAAGCTTGTTTCTCGAATATTTATCCCCTTTTGTATCTTGTATGTAATGGATTCAATACGTATGTTTCTAAGTTTCCTTTAATGGTTAAAAATAGGACAACTCAAAATCCCCCATTCTGTTTATCCTAAAAAAGAGTTGTAGGATTCGAATTTTATTCCTATTTTACAAGATTTCCCATAGGAATCATGTTGCTCTGGCCATAATGTTATATGATAAATATGCTCCAAGGTTTTCCTCCATTAAGTGTGAACTATCTTTTGTGAGATGGTTTGGAGAAAAGTGTATTTACATATGTTGGGGTATTTTGAAGTTTTCTTCCTCATGTTTTACCTTTGTATGTCCTCACAAGCTCGAGGGCGCGGAAATTGCTTATCTGTAACTTTGTGGAAAGGAGGTTCAACAATATTTGAAAAAGAAAAAAAGAAGGCTATCCATTTACAATTTCACTGGCCTATGGGGGCCTTTTCATTATTTGATATTGAGTGCATTCGAAGAAGTAAACAATATTACATGTTTACATTTGTTCAAATTTCCAAGAATGCATTCGGCCTATGATATTATTAAATTTCACTACGTAGTTAAAATAAAGTGTTTTCTAAAGAATGAATGCTTTAATGACGCATATTCCCAAAGAAAAAAGCACACTTAAAGTTCTACATTCGACTCAATGGTTTCCTCTAGCGATTCAAAAGAATTCAAGATATATAGAAAGAGAGGGTTGACTACTATTCCTTTGGATAAATTACGTTTGGAACGTGAAGACAACTCCCGATATCGATCTCGGTGGAGAAGTTCGGTACGGATAGGTCCCAAATTAAATGCAGGAAAAACTACGAGCACTCCCAAATTCGACAATGATCATGATAAAAGTGAAGGGTGGGTGAGTCTCGCCGATCCAAGGAGCTTTCTGACAGGTTCAGCCTCTCCACTGATTAAATCTTCCCCCTCTCATTGTCGACAACCATCGAATGAGAAGTGAGTTAGACAAGGAATAGGAGACATTAAATGATTTGATTAATATTGAAGGATAAACACACAGACACACAGTGTCTACAAGACAAAAAAATATGATCATGGAATAACTAGCAATGTCTTGAAATGGAACATGTTCCCATTGCCCCATCCTACGAACTTGTACTCCAAAATAGAGGAAAATTCCTCTTCTTGATGTATTCTATAGTCCAGGCAAAGCCGGTGTTAAGAAAACAAAGGAAGAAAATAAAATTGGAGAAAATATGCAATCCCAGAACAATTGAATATCATAATAAAGATCTTCTACTAATGCAGCGAAAATCTCACCAAATTATCTCCAGTTCACGAGAACATATGCCTTCGCATGCATTGATAAGAAAACATCTAAGATGTGGAAATTGTTAAATGAAGAAAAGAGGATCAATTACGAGTTCTTGAAAACAACTGCCAGCAAACCAACGCCCCAACAGCCAGGCTAGAGACAACGAGTTACAACGAGAAATTTTTCAACAAATACGGATCGGATATCAAAACGGTTTGGCTTAAAAGAGAAAGCGGCTACAAGTTATGCAAGAATGCACAAGATGATCCCAAGCTTACGAGAATTTATCACGAAGTCTATTTCCTTAAATGATCGCCTCTGCTGACAACATGAAATATTGTGCAAAAATATCACGGTGGAACACCTCATGACTGTGAAAGGCGATAAGATCTACACTGAATACGTATGCCGGAAATACAACGTTATCGATTCAATTGATAAAAAAAGTGCTAAACTGTTATCTTTACAAAGAAACACGGAGGGGAAAAGAACGGTACCAATAATCAATAACAATCATAAAGTAATGCTCTTCAATAAATGGGATGCGCAAATCATGAAAGCGGAGAGCAAACGTGAGCCTCACGAGGCAACAACAATACATCATTGATTGTATAAATAAAGAAAATTTGCACGAAGGCAAATACGATCCTACGAAAACTACTCTGGAGTACCTTCCAAAAGCACGACAGCTGAGACAGTGGAGATTATAAAAACAGCAAAATAAAGTCAAGTTAAAAAATTAACCAAGTTAAGTTGGGATTCTTGAAGAACGTGTTTGAGCAAAACACTTCTTCAGTACCATGACTCTCCAATTGTATCATCAATTCTGTGAGAAGATGAAAACAACTCTTACCAATTCCGTTTTTTACGGAATGAGTTAAAAAAATGAAATTATTATTCATCTATCAAAACTAATGCTGTTACTTACTGTGCATTCAAAAAAATATAATTCATAAGTAGTTAGTTGTTCAAAAGTTTAATTTTTAAATTCAGTATTAGTTTTGATTTATTTTCAAAATTGGGTCATTTCGCCGTGTCTTACATTTTGTAATAAATTATTTTGGGGTTAGTTAGTAGTATTTAAACCCTTCTCATGAATTTAGAGAAAGAGGTCTTTGAAATTTAATCAGCATGTCCTCAAAACATGCACTTTGCACCCTCAGGGAGGTTTTCAGATGAATGGAGCAGGGGTTTATTGATATACGCATTAACTCCTGCGATGTGTTGCCTTTTGTATAGTGGATGTTGGATGCAAAGTATAATTCATTATTGCTTGAAGCTCATAGTGGAACTGGTTATAAATGGTACTTTTTATCTCTTAACTATTTTCTTCCTTTGTATTAAAAGAGTAATATTTATATTTAGTTATTTATATATTAATGCTTGAATGTAGGAATTATCAAAACTGCTTTACTTTTATGCAGTGACTCTTTATTTGTTTATACTTAATATATGAATAGCTTATTATGTAATCTTTTTCTATTATTACGTCTAACTTTTATCTGATGGTTATATTATTGAATTTTTTTCTTATATGATTCGTTGATATTCTTACAATTTTATTTGAAATCATTGCAAGTCACATAGCGGAGAAGATTACATCCGATTCGTTATAATTAGATGCTGTTTAGACTAGATACAAATATACATACATATATTAAAAATTAGAATAAGCATTTCAGCAGGAAATTTTAAAGAAATATCAATTCTCAACACACACATATTAGGCGGTCCCATTATCGATCCAGTTACTATAAATGGAAAAGACTTCAACCAAAAAGTTGAGGCAAGGTGATATCACTTATTTATAGCAATACAATTTGAGGGCTTCAACGGAACCTAAACAAGTCATTACATATTATGTTGGAGTATCATCCACACTATAAAATCCATTAATTCTCACTGCATGAAAATTTTATTTTAAACCTCTTCATATCATAATCATAACAAATGATTTCAAGAAATATATGCTAACACCTAACCACTTGACAACATCTCACATTTTTAATATATGAGTTGCATTTTTGAACACTATGAAGCCTCTGTATTGCTTATACACCTTGATAGACATTGTACAGATGTTTGAACTATTCTACTAACGATGCAAAGAACTACCTTTGGACAAGAACCATCGCAGGTTTTAGCTTTAAAAGAAAAATATTCCATAACAAATTTTGGATAATGTTCAAATGGAAATTTTAAAATCCCAAACACATTTTCCACCAGTTATCTTGTATCTATAAATTCTTTAACATATATGCTAAGCATTGTAAAGTATTTGTCCACTTGTGTGTGCAAATACTTGTGAACTCTTGTGTTTTTTTACTCGAGAGTTATTGGGTTTAATGCATGAAATAATAGAGCTATGCTTACATAGGCAACTTCTATTACTTGGCAGGACATACTATAGTAGTTTTTTTAATAATGTAATGCCTAATGTTTTGTATTTACGCAAAGACTTTGAAAAAAAATCACGGCAAATATAAGATGTTATATAGCTTAATTTGCATCTGCACGGTCTGCAAATTTATTTACTCTATCCATGATTGTGTGCAACTATAGAAAGTTGCTAGTCTCATGGGTTGGAAATTCAATATTGCAGTGGATAACGATTAAATACAAAGACACCCATAGCTAGATTCTATCGTTTTCACGAACACTGCCATGCACGTGAGATCTACTCGACACATGGTAGTCGATAACATGTGTTCTATGATTCATCCCTTATGTCTAGAAACCAATAACATTACTAAGTGTTGGCGAAATTTTGTATCAATGTTCATATAATATCTATGAAAAGAAAAAAACATAATTCAACTAAGTCTTAACTCAGTACCTATTTTGCAATGGAAATTGAGAATAGAGCAAGTGTGACACTACATTATCTTATAAGGCATAAAGATGCAATTATTCATATGATACTATAAAATCTTAAAGGTCCGAGTCAACTTAAATATAGAACTATTCAAGTGTTTACATGGCAAGTTAAATGATTTTGCTAAATGTTTAAACACCTTTAGATAATTTACATGTTTCAAATTGATATGGTTATCCTCAATTGATCGATTAAGTGCCTATTAAGGAAAAAAAAATTAAGTATTTAAAGAACAGAAATGCTACATTATGTTGTGTCGATCAACAGGACAGAATCTCTTTTCCATAGACACTGTTTAGGCTCTGCCATCACGAATCTATAATTGTGATTGCTTCTGAGACCTAAAGATAGAAGGATAAAAGGTAAATGTAATTCTTACAGCAGGCATGTGTCAATAAATGTCCTTGGATATATATTTTAGTGCATTTTATGAAATGTTGAGTGATTGTGCACTATGGGTTCAGTGCCATAGGTTTTAACACATCACTTTTTAATTATATATCTATATTTATATTTATACGATATTGCAACTTCTAGTTTCACGGTAATTTTCAATGACGGAAAGAAAATATGACAATGCACCCATGACTTTAATAAAGAATCGAGGTCGAAATATATACTCTCGAAACATTTTCGAGATTGTATAAGAATATCTAGTTTATTCATGCTTCACTTCAGTATGTTGAGTAGAAATAGTTTGACATCAATGTTTAGCAGTTTCTTTCACCAGCCAATTTAAAAATTAAGTTACATAAACAAAAACTAATAGAATATATAGCAACTTTATTTCTCATAAACATTTAATACAAAAACACATGTAATCTTAAATAAAGACATCTATAAAGGATAATACCATGATTCATATAGAAAGAAAGAATGTCGATTCATGAAAATGCTGAAAAAAATAAAAGGTTCATTCTTCTTATCTTTGAGGTAATTAATTTGAAGGATATTGTGCTGATGGGGACACTACGGACCACATTTCATAAGTACAGGATTCGAACTTGTGGCTTACAGAAAGTGTTCACAATATTTGGCAGCACGAAGTTAAAGCGGTGTTGCATGCTTGTAATTGGCAAATCCGACAACGATCTCGAGTCATAAAGGACTCGAGAAAATAATACGATATGCTCCCAGTTACGATCTTCGGTGGTTGGGTAGAGTGGATTTATATTGCCTTGGAAAAGGGTACATGAATTTGCACTACCATCATTTTCCTTGTCTTGATGGGTTTCTTCATTGGTTGTACGGTGTTGAATATAATTAGGTATTTTGAAACTTTCGTTATGACATATGTCCACCTCTCAAAGCATTTCTAGCGATTTGCTTGATAAACTTGATACGAAATGTGGGGGCCTTTGTCCCAGCTTACAATGGGGGTGCCACCCAGAAAATCTGCTGACGCTATTTGTTCTCAAATATGGAGACCAATCATAGCCCTCTAAGCTCAAATCCTAGTGGGTAACAATATGGAATGCAACGAGGTTGTTAACATGAACAACTCCGTATTTGATTTTTGTGTGACTTACACGATCCTTTCCCTAAATCGAACATGGATGAATAAGTACCCTCACTTCCAATATAAGTAGATTAGTGGCTTTGGCGATCTTTGGAGGAATTTGCAACGGTGTAAGAGGCTATCAATTTTTGATGTATCGGGATGATCATTAACGTTCTCGGCGGGATTCGGGGAATGAAATGTTGTCAACAAATTTATGACTTGATATTTACTGAACATTTTTGTTTTCGGGTTCTTTGCGGTGATTTTACGAGAATCGAAGTTGGGTTTGTTAGTATCTTGAGAGTTCACATTGTATGATATTGCTTTTTGCACTCCTCTTAACCTTTATCAAGCTACGATTCGACAAGGGGTTTATCGGGTGTGGATCTATCCTTACTGATGTTTTTACTAAGGTATTTTGTCCTCCAGTAGTTCTTGATTTCGTTATTAATGCGCCCGAGAATTTGCCCAACCTCCAAGGACCACACAGAAATTCCAAATGGATGTGATGCAACGCTTTCACTCTATCTAACCTACCCTAATGTACCCATATATCATTTTTGAATCTCATGAAGGCGAACATGAAGCTTCCAAGAAGCGATGCGATGCGAGAATAAGGTCTTCCTCATCAAGCAAAATTTGTCCTTGTTGTATGGACTTACGAATAATTCATCCATCGCCGGTCTACGGCATTTTGTAACACATCAACCCCACCCTTAATTATATAAAATACAATTTAAAGTGAAAATTATGAAATAATTTTCTAAGCATATCTTATACATTTGTTGCATCGGCCATATTTACTCTATTTAAATCGTACACAAAATTCGTAATCGAAAAATAATTAAGACAGAACAAATACTAATGAAGTCATTTAATTTTTCATATACAATTAGATTCGTGAAAATAAATGATGAAACCTTTGTATGATCATAATTTTTTTCTCTAAAAGCCTCACGGACGGAGAGGGTCGGTTAAGTCCTCGCTCGGTAACAAGAAGATCGGTGTGCACAAAGCCCAACCACCTCTCTAAATTCCGGCGAACACGTTGAAAAAATGGGGTGAATCACTCTAACCCCTCCCCTTCGACCTAACTAAATCCAAGCGATACCATGGAAATCTCTCAACAAAGAAAATCAGGAAATTTTGTTTTGAAGTTTTATGCGTTTTTTTTTTTTTTTTTGGTGACTTTATCTCTAATAATTAATTATTTTTTAAAATAATTATTGGGTTAACTTTACTAAACTATATAAAATGGGTTTATGTATAAATTAACTACAATGGTAAAATCACCAAAATTCTCTGTTGGGATAAAGTACTCCCTAAATTTTCCGTTCCACTTATTTATCTTAACCTTAACTAACATGACATTAACTAAACAACCTGTGCTCACCCTTGCCTTCGACTAACAGACGTGGCCCCTTAACAACTCGTCATTAGACAACAACTTTCTGTGTCTCTCTAACAACTGAGACATACAATTAGGTATGTATTATTTAAACATAATTATTTAAATAATATATTATTATATTATTTCGGGGCGGTAGGTAGCTAGTATATAACTATTAATAATTAAGCACTTATGTGTGTGTGTGTATGCTTTAATATATAATATATATATATTATGCGGGGACTTAATATGACTAATCCTATTGTGTTAGAATATAGCATTGACAGCCAACTAGCTAGCCGGTGGACTATTAACGGTGGCTTATGTATATAAGCAATCATTGACCCCTTTCAACGTAACCTTATTGATCTTAGCTAATATATTATGTATGTATATATGTATGTTTATTTAATATAATAAATACTTTATTATTATTATAAACTATTCTTCAACTAATGACATATAGCATTGACGTAACATTGGCAACAACAACGTCTGCCAACACTTATTTCCTTTGTAACAACATGTAACTATCCTGTATGTATATATGCTTGCGCCACAACCCATGGGTTACCATAACTTATGCACACGCCAACGCCGCCTAACCCTAACCAACATATACATGCTCACTCTGTGACAAATTATAGTCCCCATCTTTCCCTTTATTATTCTCCTTTTCCTCCATGAACCTCAGGGTTGTATTATCATTTTCCAAAGAAACCTCTAACATGGTTTTAATTATGTTTGTGTTTTCTATTTGATTTAGATTTTGTTATCCATTGCAGAATCTACTTGCTTTCTGTAACTCTTGCCAGCACTCATGGCTATTTGTAAACTCTATGTTACCCAGTGTGGAAAGCAGGCCACATAAACCTGGAAATTTGGGGAATGATGTGGTTTATAGTTAAATGTGTCTATTAGTTGATAAACTCATCTAAAGCTTCGCAGTCAAGGCGTCACATAGGAAGTCAACCATAAGTCTTACGGTGACGGGACTCTGTCGCCTGCATCAGAAGTTCATATAGCCGTTCTGACACAAGGACAAGTCGGCATGTCATGCATGGCTCCATGGTCAATTCAACATCCACTTCTCATCGATTTATTTTCCAACACGGCCATGGTGCAGTCAGCGTATATTAGTCTCTCGTGTTCTCTTCCCCAGCTTCCTCTTAACTTCAAAGGAGACAGGTTATATTTCTTTGTTATATATACTTAGATTTACATATCTATATAAAGATTAGTCCAAATTAGTCTACCCATTAATTTTATTAAGTCTTCCTACATGTGCATTCACCTTTGTTGTCAATACTTTCACCATCTTATTATGTTGCCATTTTTAATATGGGGTATACGTTTTCCAACAGTCGTGCAGAGGTAAATACTAGTGAGTTAGCAGAGGGCCTGGCTAGAAGCTAAGGTTTTGTGAATTAATGTATAGTTCTTATTTCATTTCTTTAAAGCTCATTTTATAATCATTCACGTAATACTATTATTCATTTTTTGTTTCTTGTTTATAAAATTTCACCTTTCCTTTTTTCATACATCTTTCATGTTTTATGTTGTTAATCAACGATCAGTGTTCTTATTTGAGTTATAGATAGAACGGGCATTTCATAGCTTTTTGACTAATGACATGGAATTAACATTGTTAAAGCACTTTAATGTATTTTTCTTAGTTTTATTTCATTCAGGTATTGCTTTTATTTACTAAATTTACCTGGTGTTGTTAAATTTAGATATATTAAAGCGCTCTTAGCATCTTGATTGCCTCAAAGCCACGGTACCGGGTGATGGTGAGGGATTGTATTATGAAATGTAGTTTAGTATTAGTTTCGCTTTCTGCAAATTAGATATATTCGCTTTATATGGCATCTTAGGTTTATCGAAAGCCACATACGGACTGATGGTGAAGTTGTATTATGAAATGTATGATTTAAAATTATTAGTTTTCATACTTAATTTAAATATATTCGCTTCTCTAGTACAGGTTACTCACAACCAATTTGAATTGATGGTAGAGGATTGTATTACAAATGTGTGGTTAGTATTAGTTTCCCTTTACCATGATTAAAATACCATTGCATGACATCTTGATTGTCAATGCAATTTGGGCCCGATGGTGAGGGATTGAATTATGAATGTATGGTTTGATATTAGTTTGCTTCTTGCAAGTTAGATATGGGTTACTCAAGTTGTTTATGGTTACTTCGAAAATCGCCATTGCAGACTAATGATGAAGGATCAGGAAGATAAATTGATGTGTCGATTTAGATTTACTTTGTTACAATTTTAGTTTCTTTAAGCATAGTTTCTTTTGTTTTAGGCAGTAATGAGAATAGTTTAGTTTCATGCTCACTATTTCACATATTTTTTGATTTATTAGACATACAACATCTTTTCATTTTTAGTGATACATTTCATTTCCTTTCAAGTTTGTCATTGAAAATTTCAATTCTTTTTAAGTTTCAAGTTGGTAAATCATTATAGGATATCATTTCCTTGAGCAAATATAACCATGCTGTTCATTTTGAAAATTTCATTTCACCTTGAAAAAAACCAAAAACGACAAAAGTTAAGAAATAGGTTATCTTGCACATATGATGCGCACTTCATCAACTTCTGAATCTCGGATTGAGAAATTAAATGAAAAATTAGAGGATACACTAAATTATTAAACATTTTAAAGCAACGTAGATTCTTTGAAAATGTAAATAGGTAGCATTCTTAAACATATCCATAAGAAGAAAAACTTGTGCTACACGACGTATATCATCTTACCTACAAATTGTGATGCGGGATCGGAAAACGAGTTATTGGTTTGGCAAAAAAGTAGGCTGCTAAGTATGTGCTCTTGCACCTCGTGTGACTGGAAGATCGAGGAAGGAAGTTATTAGCCCCAAATTTAAAAAAATAAAAAAATAAAAATGACACTGGGCCTGAAGATTCTAGGGAAGGTTTATAGCTAAAACCAAGTTTGGTTTTACGCTCTGTCTTCTTGACATAGACGATTCACCACCATCTACCCCTAGCCTTATTTAGATTTTTTGGAAGTCAAGGAACAAGCCAATTAGAGGATTCTCTATTACCTACTCAATCCCATTTAGAAAACAAAGAGACTTTCTCTCATTTCTCCCTTGGTATAAAAACTAGAGGACTTTAAGGACTCTAAAAAAACTATCATGGTGGAAGTAATAGATGGAGGGAGTAGAAATGAAAGGAGAGTGAAAGGAGAAGCAATCAGAACCACTGTGGTAGAAAAATAATGAAATAGGAAGGGGCAACATTGTTTGGATTCCCTATGAATTGATGACTCCTTTAGCCAATATCTCTGTTTTCCTCCCTAACTTTGTATAGTTAACGAAGTGAGGACCTTTTTAAAACATTTCTATTTGAGTTTGAAGTTGTGTGCAGACATTTATATGAAGATTCTCAAAAAACTCCATGTTGTTTTGCTTCAACTTTGAAGGATGCTGCTTTAAAAATGGTTCATGGGATTAGCCACTCAATCTATTAGGACTTGGAATGATATGGAAACAAACATTTTTGGATAGATACTTGAACTATTGTATACACACCAATCACCAAGGGTAGAGTATTCAAGATGATGCAAAAGAAGATGAAAATTTGGAAGACTTACTTGAAAATTTCAATACAACTTGAAAAAGAGCAAAGATGAGCAACTTAGATGATGAAACTTGTGAAAACCCTCATATTAAAAGCCATTAGAGATAGATAGATGAATATTTTAAACATGATGGGAAAGGAGATATTTCTCAACTCCCACTTCGTGACATACTTAATTATGTCCATCTCTCGAAGGAAAATCTAAAATAGGAAAGAGACCTGGGATCCTTCTCTTATGGGAGCTAAAAAATATGAGCGGATCGATGAAGTAGGAAATGAGATATTGGTATACAGCAGTAGATTCAAAAAAACTAATATCTTAGGGAGCCTTGGTGAACAACTAGTGCCACCAAATCAACACAAGCGAGAAGCTGACTTAGGATACTTTAATATGTGTAGAAATGCAGGAAGAAACATGCTAAAGAATTTCCTGGATGCAAAAGTTGGCAAAGCATGTATGAATTTGCTCAGAGAATCATGAGATCAAGGACCTTTCCTTCAATTCCTGGACTCAAAGCTATTTTTCAAGAAGACCCAAATTGATATAATCTCTCTTGTTTTGTAGCAAGGGAGACATGAGAGGACAACCAACTCGAGGTTTAACAACCCTATGAATTTCTAAACCCACCAAATTTGGAATCTTGGCAACACTAGGCCCAACACTCCAAGCTCATATCAGCCATGGGTACAGGGATGCCAAAATCCTTATAGGAGATTTGCTCAATTTTATCGATATCCTCCATCTTTTGAAATCAACAAGCTCACATGACTCCAGGCAATCCATTTCATTGTATTCCATGACAACAACCTTCTCAACAAAATCCAAATCCTCAACTCATGCTCCATACCAACAAAAGAAAAATCAACTTCTGACTCGACCATTGCCAAATCCTGCCCTTCAGAATCCTCGGTACCCACGTGAAAGAACCAACAATTTCCTACATAGTTACTCTCTCAACGATATTACAACTCGAATCTGGTAAGAAGTTTTAGAAAAAACCTACCTGGAAAGTATCCAAAACGAATGCCTCTGAGAGATTCTCTTCAAGTCAATAAGGGTTAGGAAAATCTCTTCAAAATTCAAATATTTAAAAAGAAAAAGAAAAGTTAACACCCTGGCTCTACTGTTAAACAACACCTCTCATACACCTCCTTATATAGCATTCATGATATCAGGGGTGGAAAAAATAAATCTGACATATATGTCTCTTATGACTTTTAAATGAATTGAAAATATTTGTATCAAGATTCCCTTGCTACAATCCATTCCAAAATTCCTATTCTAGAAAAAACCATAAAGGTTAGTTTCAAAAGACAGGAAGAAGCCTTAAAAGTGCAAAGGAAAATCCACACAGTAGGAAAGATTGCGGAATATTATGATGGAAAAATTACCATGCGAAGTATGTAGATCCGGGAAGTCAATTGTTAAGACACATATAAATGGGATAGAAATTCCAAACACATTGATTGAATTAGGGGCTATCAACATTATGAAATGAAGCAGGAATATGGAACGGCTAAAACTTTACTGCCCTTGTGCCACCCATCTACTTTACGCTTTTGAATCGATCGATTATTAAACCGGATAATTGTATTAGAAGATATTTCGGTCTTAGATTCTTGGAATATCCGGTAGATTTTATGAATTTTGACTCCCAAGGTAATCTAGGAGGGCACCCACTTATTTTGGGGAAGACCTTCGCTAACCAGTGATGCTGTCGGCTGCAGATGCGAGGACAATACATTTCTAATGTTGGTCGACAAAAGAGAATTCAATTTGTATCCTCCAATGAGAAGCGATCAAGGCGGAGACAATGAATGGGTTGGTAGGGACAACACAGCTTGTCTTTACTGCCTTTAGAAATCGGTGAGGATGATCAAATTCTAAACACATTAGAAAATTTTGAAACATCTTGGAGTGCATTTTGTTTCGGTTAGATACGACATAGAATATTTATCTTCAGATAAATATATTTGCTCACGGAAAAGTTTAATGTAATTCTACTATTAAGATTTTTGGAAAAACATTGAATATCAACAAAAACATATGGAAAAATCACAACAAGAGAACTAACAAAATCTTCACAAAAACATTCTCTGCATTTGCATGAATTATCTTTTCAGAGAATGTTGATCTAAGACTTCTGTCCATCACATCTATGTTGAGGAAAATAGTAGACCAATGAAATGACCTCAAAGAGGATGAATCAAATCTTGGGAGATAGTGAAAGAAAATCGAAAACTATAATGTAAACTTCATTTGTCAGTAAGTTGTGATGGTTTTCTCATACTGATTTATGTTGCAAAGAATAAGTAATGGAGGGTATGCATTAATTATAGAATTAGAAAAATTAACTTTGCAAGGATTAACCTTTTGTGATCGGTGTGGAAAATACATGTATGGGGTAAAAAGTACTTTTCCATTTTGGATGGTTTTCAAGTAGCTATAATCCATTATGTAACTTTTTAGAAAGTCAGAATAAGACCACATTGCACGACCAACGAACTTTTCAAAGTGATTCCTTTTTTTTAACAGATTATGCATTACCTGACATTCAGGCACTTCAGTACTAAAGATTTTTTTTTATCTAATCCATGAGATTGTGTAGAGATTTCCTGGATAATTTTACAGTTGCATAGTGATTGTTTGAGAAGACATTAGAAAAATTTGGAAAAAGTTCTTAGATGTAAAAACAAACCTTTCATTCATGTAAAAATGCTTTGTAAATTTTCTTTGAAGGGATTGTTTTAGGACATCATATTTCAAGGGATGGGATTAAAGTTGATAGATCAAAAGTTGAAGTCATTCCAAGGTGCCTCATTCAATTTGTCAAAGATGCTGTGAAATTTTCCAAGATTTACTAATTCACTGTAAGAATATTCTGCTTCCTAAAATGGCATCTCCACTCTTGAACCCAACTGAAGCATGATTAAATGGGATCTTGATTTTCATTATTTTGAAACGAAAACAAGAATATCTGAAGCACCTATCTTAAGAGGACCAAATTGGAAACTCCCTTTCCATATTTCTACGGATGCTTCCAGGATCTGAAATGGTATGTTTAAGGTCAAAAAGATTTAGTTCCTTGTATTTATTTTGATTAAAAATTTGACTTCCTGAAGTTGAACTATCTGTATTGAAAAAAAGAGTTTTCATTTCATTGTTCATGCCATTGTGGTTTTGAGCATTGCATATAGACTGCTGTTTTACCTTATAAGCCATTCACAGTGGATATTTGATAGACAAACTTCTGTTACTATTAGCGGAAGTGACAAGATAGCTTTTACTTTTGCAATAATTCAATATTACGTGTTGAATGGGGCAGAAGCTTAAATAGGTAACAGTTTGTATCTGGAGTTAAAATACTAAAGAAGATTCTCTAACAAAGATAGTTTTACGATGAATACTTATTTACAGTAAACATTAAGACACCTTGGTATACGGAAATATTCTAACTATTTGGTTACGAGGAAACTTCTGTCACATTTATTTCAAGTGAAAAACGAAAAAAATTATTCAGGAAGTTCAAAATATTCATGGATTTTATACTTAAATTTATTTTAACAGAGCGGATACGTCGGAAGATGTGAGTAAGGCACGTGTTCTTTGAACGTAACTCCTGACAGACACTCTGTTGGACACTTTGAGACAAAAAGATGGTCTATAAAATCCTCTTTTTAGGATATTATTGGCAGCCCCTCTTCAAGGTAAAGACAATATGTCAAAGTGTGTAAAGCTGCCCAGTAGAAACCTACCCTTTCAAATGAAATGTAAATATGTGAGTAGTTATTGAACCCTTTGAAAAATATGGGCTTTAGATTTCATTGGACCTATTAATCCATATCTAAGAAGAAATATATATGGAGCTGTCTGCAGTTATGTTTGCTAAATGGGTAGAAGCAAAGCATTAAATGTATACTTCTTGAAAATTCGATTGTTGTTTACTTTGTAGATATTTTACTTTTGTCTTCAACATGAAGTGTAATGGTCAGAAGACGGTGCATAAATTTGATGAAAGTTGATGAAAGACACAAAATCAGAAAACACGAAGATAACATATATGCACATGAAAAAATGGTGATAAATTACAAAACAAAAGTTCTTAAGTATCATCACAAAAAGCAATTATACTGAAAAAATTAGCGAAAACTACAAGCCTTGTAGACCTACGAGAACTGCAACAGAGAAAGCTCTAGCAAGGACATTCTCCCTGAACTTCATTTATGAAAAATCTTCACTCTATATGAGTTCCAAGTCAAGACTTCAAGATAGTAGTTCGATTGAGATTGAACCTATAGAAAGCCCAAAAACGTAAATGGAAGCGGAGTTGGACAAACGAATGAGATGGAACTGAAAGCTGGTACCAAGCCAATCTAGTCGTATAAAACAATAACGACAAGCTATAAAAGAAAAGTTTAGAAGGAGATTAGGGCATTGTTATTTGATTCGAGTTTAAATATTTTCAAGGAAAATTTGGAACATATTATTGGAAGCGCTAGAAGATTGACAAGATCTTTAGCAATGGGCGACGAAATCAAACATTATTGTTCATCTCTGTGTGAATGACAGATTGAAAGGTTGTCATATTCCACTACAAAAGGATTTTGTCAAAATGTTTCGAAAATTGCCAATCAGGCTGATACAGGAAAATTATTCTTCATATATTTTGACTAGCTTTGTTCTTTTAGTTAAAAAAAAAAAAAAAAAAAAAATTGTATAAGCACGAAAAACCAATCGCATGGCGGTCTTATACGGAAAATATAAATTGAAAAATCGGGGAACACGACACTCTATATTTTCCAAAAAAAATCTCACTTTCCATTTCTGCAAATTTGTGATCCATTCCTCCATTCACATTCACCACTTCATTCCATTTTCATTTTCACTTCATTTCCATCACTCGCATTTCATCCCATTTCATTTAATAAAATATTTTCATGACCATTTCCATCCTGATGCATTTGTCATCTGTTCATTTCCATTCATCTGAAAATAGTACAATATCGTTCTGTTGATGCGACGCTCTGTTCCCTTGGTGGCCTCCAGGTTCCTTTGACGAAGCGGATTGTGCGCCTATACTTTCAAAAAATACAGTGGGTGTTAAAAGCACCATAATCATGAAATAAAATGCGGTGAAGGATAAAAAATGAAAGACATGGAGCATTCAAGACACAAATGAAAGACATTGAATTGAAAATTAAAGAAAAAACAAAATTTAAAAGTGAATAAAATTGCTAAATATGTTGACAAATACTTTATACTAGTTACGGAACATGAGCTCTATCCATTATGTGCAATGATTAACGATAATTCCGTAACCTTTTACGATCCCATACTATCTCTCGCATTCATTCCCAAATGGTTCTATCATTAAACCACGATTACCTACCGCTCATGATACAATATCCACCGGTGACAATGGTCATCTGCTGATTTGACCAAGGACTCTTCGACGCATAAATCCATAACCGTTGGTTGGAAACGTGTTCCGCTTGTTACGCATTTTCATTCAAACGACGCGAATGTATACTCATGAGATTGCACGATGGTATCTGTTGTGCTCACGGCCCTTTTTCTATTTTGTCTCACTCACTTCCGTTCATTGTGCTCATTTCCTCTCGGATATCTACCCACGGTCTCATATTCACATTCATTGTATCCTTCCCATTCTATATTCTATTCTGAGTCCTTCGACTCCTTCTGCCGTTCAACGTCTGCTTTACATTTGAATCCTCCATGGAAAGTCTTTGGCTAAAAAAGAAAGGCAGGTATTAAGTGCTAAAGAGCGAGCCGGAAGGATCGAAGTTCATGGAGGGATATCCGCAAGTAAAGAATATTGAAGAAAACGAAAATGGCTGCATTTTATCCGAAAGTTCGAAGAGTTATCTAAAGAAGTTACAAAATGTTTGCAAGATCGTTTAATGGCTTGGAGAAGCGAGAAATTGGAGACCTTAAGTTTGCGGTCAATGAAGCATCTATAGCAACAGCACGAGAACTTCTTAGGGAGGGTAGAGCGTTAGTTTAAGAATAAAAATGCCAGTCGATGATAAACGCAGAGGGCTAATCTTACGAAGCAGGTGTGGACTGCTTTTTTTAAAGAAGAATTCTTGTGCATACATTGAAAGAGGAATAGGCATAACTTTGCTGCTAGTTGTTCGAGAAATTCCTTCGTGAAAGGCCGTTTGAAGTTCATATACCAACGCGCATACAGTTGCGAGTAGATTTTCTGGATGATCAGCTCTCAAATCTCCTGTTTTACATTCAAACAGCTTGGAAAATGTAAACAATGCATTTAGAAAACATTTTAGGAGGTAACAGAACCTCATCTGCTCACTCCTTGCATTTAAAAGTTTTGATTGAAAAGAGGTTAAAGGAAAAGAAAGACACATAGGAACAATTTGAGGTTAGAAATTTCTTTGGGGAAACCTAGGAAATTCACAGAAGGTAGCAATAAGAAAGAAGTAGGAGAAAAGAACAAATTGTGGAAATCAAAAATACTCCTACTACAATTATGAGAAAGAACGACAAGGAAGAAAGTAAATAAAGAGGAAGAAGAAAGAAATCAGGTAAGAAGCCAATAACACAAGAAAAACTAACGGGCTATACATAAAACTTCCATACACGTTAGAGAAGATAAACTCCAAATGTATCCAGAAAAGTAGTTTATCTTCACGTGATCTATGGCCGAAAGCAGAAGAAAACCAAAAACAAAGGATGGTGCACCACAGTGATGTGGCAGGAAAATAGCAAATTTGAAAGTGAGAAGAAAACACAAATGAAAGGTCCTCATTTCATTGGTTCAGGAGAGAAACATACGAACGGTCTCCAGGACAATATAGTCCATCTCGATCAGGTTAAATGAACTTTCATTCAATTTCATTCAATCAAACATGGAACATATATACCATTCTTCAAGATATTAGGTGGTACCTCCTCGACCATATTATTCTCCTTCAGCATTTTGAGAATGACCCAATAAAATGACACAGAAATAAAATACAACGTGAAATATATGACTATAGAATCTTTGAAAAGGCAGCTCAGGTCCAGTACTTCGTTTATCTGACCTCATACGATCTGGGATGATTTGAATTGATATAAGCAGAGGAAATTTTTTTTGGTTAGGCATGAATAAACATATCAAAAAATGAAAATGAGACATTGAAGAAACAAACTAATGGACAAAAATCATCATGATAATGTATGCTACATCTTAATGCTGTGAAACGAAAATTGAAAAACACTGAGAAATTGACAGAAACATGATTTAATATCAAATTTAGGTGCTTAATAGAAAGAAAACCCAGTATTGGTACTTCAAGGAAAGAGGAGAAGGGATTAAGATGTCTGGCTGAAGTGTCAAGGCACATGAACTGAGAAGGAATATCAAAATTTGGTTTGGCAAGAAATGCAACATTACAATTGAGTGTGTTGATCAATTATCTTTCTGCACTATGCTGCTTTTGCTCACCAGACACTCCCAAGTTGTACGTATCATTTTTAAAAAAACTGTATAACATGGTTTTTAATTATATTTTTGTGTTTATGTTGATTTAAATTTTATTCAAATTAGAACAAGATATTTTTAACTTTCAGCTATTTCACTTTCTCACGCTATTTTGAAAATCTATATTTCGGTGTCTCTGAGCTTGACCACCGACAAATCGAAATGATGGACATAGTTCATCTCCCTATTGATTCATTTTAAACTCATATAAAGCACGCAGTCAAAACGTCCACAATCATGTGATCTTACGGTGACGGAGACTACATTTAAAGTGTACGTAAAGGTTCATATAATGAATTTACAGCTCTGGAAGACAAAGTCGACATCGCCTGTGCTCCGCAGTCGAATTAAGCATCACATATCTGTGATTTATTTCCAACAAGCCATGATCAAGTCAAGTAGACGTAATGATCTACGTGTTCTACACCGAAAGCATAAACTTTAGGAAGCAGGTTATATTTCTTTGGCTATGTAACGTTTGCATATACATATAGAATTGATATGAATTAGTCTCACTTCATTTCATTAAAATGCTCATAATGTATTCCATTTAACACACAGTAATAATATTCTACTTCTGGTGTACCAATGCCACATTTTTGGTATAAAAAATACCCATTTTTTAACTTAATTCGTGCTTAAAGATCGTTACAGGCTGGGTGTAGGGCCACACATATTAAGGTTTTGTGCATTAGTTTATAGTTCTTATTTCATTTATTTAAAAACTCATTTATTTATAATCATTCTTTATGTTTATATTTCATTTTTTTTTCATTTCATTTCTCATTTTCTTGCTTTCATTTTCATACATCACTGTATTTTATGTTGTTAATCCTCTTGAACATTGTTCTTGTTTCGAGGTTATAGATAGGCGACACAGGCATTTTCTATGATTTTTGATAATGACATGGAATAACATTATTATATTTGCTAATGTGTTTTTCATAGTTTCTGTTGTTGATGTTGCTTTACTTTCTTTTAGTTTCTTAATTGTTTAGGTAGTTAAATTTGATATATTCAATGCTTTTCATAGCATCTTGATTGCCTCAAAACTATATTTGGAGTAGGTAATTTGAAGGGATTGTATTATGAAATGTGTAGTTTAGTGGTTTCCTTTCTCCAAAATTAGATATATTCACAACTACTCATAGCATCTTCGGTTATCCGAAAAGCCGAGTGGGTGATGGTGAGGGATTGTATTGTAAATGTATGATTTAGTATTAGTTTTCATACGCAAATTTAAATATATTAATTTATATACGTCTTGATTTACTCACAGAAAGCCATAATTGGGTGACTAGTGAGGGATTGTCATATGAAATGTGTAGTTTAGTATTAGTTTCCTTTAAAATTAGAAATGTTAAATTGTGCATGACAATATTAGTTATAGAAAATACGGTGAATGCGATGGTGAGGATTGAATTATGAATGTGTGGTTTTTGATAATGATTTACTTCTGCAAGTTAGATATCATTGCTCCAATTGTTCTGTAGTTCTTAAATCATATTTGGACTAATGATGAGGATCAGAAGATAAATTGATGTGTCAGGATTTAGATTTACTTTGTTGTAATTTTAATTTTTAAGCATAGTTTCTTTTTTATTTGAACAGCCCGGCCAAAGAATATTTTAGTTCATGCTCACCTAAGTTTTACTGTTTTTATTTATTAGACTTACAAAGCATCTTTTCATTTTCGGTACATTTTCATTCCTTTCAAAGTTTTTCGTGAAAATTTCTAATTCTTGCGGTTTCAGTTTGGTAAATCATTATGTGGATATCATTTCCTTGAAAAAATATATTCTCACAACATTTTCATTTTTAAAATTTCCATTTCTGCAGCAAAGGCAAAAGCGACAAAAAGTTGAAAATAGAAGTTATCTTGCACATATAGTGTAGCACTTCATCGACTGAATCCGGATTGACAAATTAAATACGGCAATTTGGATACTAAATTGACCAAACACTATCACCAACATTAACATAACATTGTATACGACTTTACATAGCATGTATAACCTAAACGCCGCCTTACCTTAAACTTAGCCTTAACCTTACCTTTGGACCTTAACTATAACTTAACCCTAATCTTGAACAAACCCTTAGCCTTAACCTTAACCTGAACCTTTACCCTAACCTTACCCTAACCTTATCTTAACCTTAACCTAACCTTAACCTTGAATTTACCCTTAACCTTAACCTTACCTTGACCTTACCTTGACCTTACCCTTAACCTAATCTTAACCTTAACCTTGACCTTAACCTTGACCTTAACCTTAACCTTTACCTAGCCTTAACCTTAACCTAACCTTGACCTTAACTATAACCTAACCCTAACCTTAACCTTAACCTAACCTTAACCTTGACCTTAAATATAACCTAACCTTAAGCTTGACCAAACCCTTAACGTAACCTTAACCTTGACTTTACCCTTAACGTAACCTTAACCTTGACCTTAACCTTACCCTTAACATTAACCTTAACCTTAACTTTACCCTTAACCTTAACCTTGACCTTAACCTTAACCTTACCTTAACCTAAGTTTAACCTTAACCTTAACTTTACCCTTAACCTAACCTTAAGGGTTTAGTCAGGTTAATGTTAGGTTAAGGTTAAGTTTAAGGGTTTGGTCGAGGTTAGGGTTAGGTTATAGTTAAATTTAATTTTAAGGTCAAGATTAACCTTAACCTAACCTTCCCCTAACCTTAACCCTAACCTTAGGTAAAGTTAAGGTTGAGGTTAAGAAGTTAAGTTTAAGTTAAGGTAAAGTCAAGGTTAAGGTTAGGTTAAGGGTAGAGTTAAGGTTAAGGTTAAGGTTTGGTCAGGTTAAAGTTAAGGTTAAGGTTAAGGTTAACCTTATGCTTACTTTAAACTTACCCTTAACCTTCACCCTAACCTTAACCTTAACCTTAACCTGACCCTAGCCTTAACTTTACCCTTAACCTAACCTTAACCTTGACTTTACCCTTAACGTAACCTTAACCTTAACTAAACCCTTAACCTTAAACTTAACCTTAACCTTAACCTTAACCTTAACCTTAACCTTGACCTTAACCTTAACTTAACCTAAACATTAACCTTAACCTTAACCTTATCCTTATCTTAACCTTAACCTTAACCTTAGCTTTCCCAAACCCTTAAGTTTATGTTAAGTTTACGTTAAGGTTTAGTTAAGGTTAGGGTTAGCTTAAGGTTAAGGTTAAGGTTAGGTTAAGGTTATGGTTAAGGTTAAAGTTAGGTTATAGTTAAGGTTAAGGGTAAAGTCAAGGTTAAGTTTACGTTAAGGGTAAAGTCAAGGTTAAGGTTAGGTTAAGGGTAAGGATAAGGTTAAGGGTAAGGTTAAGGTTAGGTTTAGGTTAAGGTTATGGTTAAGGTTAGGTTAAGGGTAAAGTTAGGGTTAAGGTTAAGTTAAGGTTAGGTTAAGCTTAAGGTTAAGGTTAGGGTAAGCTTAAGATTAAGGTAAAGGTTCAGGGTTTGGTCAAGTTTAGGGTTAGGTTATAGTTAAGGTCAAGGTTAAGGTTAGGTTATGGCTAAGCTTAAGGTGAGGTTAAGGTTAAGGTTAAGGTTTGGTGAAGGTTAGGGTTAGGTTATAGTTAAAGTCTAGGTTAGGTTAAGGTTAAGGTTAGGGAAAGATTAAGGTTAAGGTTAATGTTAAGGGTTTGGTCAAGGTTAGGGTTAGGTTAAGGGTAAAGTTAAGGTTAAGGTTAAGTTAAGGTTAAGATCAAGGTGAAGGGTAAAGTTAAGGTCAAGGTTAGGGTTAGGATATAGTTAAGGATAAGGTTTTGGTTAAGGTTAGGGTTAGGTTAAGATTAAGGTGAAGGTTAGGTTAAGATAAGGTCAAGGTTAATGTTAGGTTAAGGTTAAGGTTAAGGTTAGGTTAAGGTTAGGTTAAGTTAAGGTTAAAGTTAAGGTTAAAGTTAAGATTAAGGTTAGGGTTAAGGTTAGGGGAAGGTTAAGGTTAGGTTAAGGCTAAGGTTAAGGTTAAGGTTAAGGTTAGGTTAAAGTGAGGGTTAGGTTATAGTTAAGGTTAAGGTTAGGTTAAGGGTAAGATAAAGTTAAGGTTAAGGTTAAGGTTAGGTTAAGGTCAAGGTTAAGGGTAAAGTTAAGGTCAAGGTTAGGGTTAGGTTATAGTTAAGGTTAAGGTTAGGTTAATGGTAAAGTCAAGGTTAAGGTTAAGGTTAAGGGTAAGGGTAAGGTTTAGGTTAAGGGTTATGGGTTTAGTCAGGTTTAGGTTAAGGTTAAGGTTAAGGTGAAGGTTAAGGGTAAGGTTAAGGTAAAGGTTAAGTTCAAGGTCAAGGTTAAGGCTAAGTTAGGTTAAGGGTAAGGTTATAGTTAGGTTAAGGTTAAGGTTAAGGTTAAGGTTAAGATAAGTTTAAGGTTAATGCGAAGGTTAAGGGTAAGGTCAAGGTTAAGGGTAAGATCAACGTTAAGGGTAAAGTTAAGGTTAAGGTTACTGGTTTAGTATCGTTAAGGTTAAGGTTAATGTTAACGGTAAAGATAATGCTAAGGTTAAGGAGTTAAGGTTAGGTTAAGGTAAATTCAAGGTTAAGGATAGGTTCAGGGTAAATTTAAGGTTAAGGTTAAGGTTTATTCAAGTTAACTTTAAGGCTAAGGTAAAGGTTAACCTTACCATTACCTTAACCCTAACCCTAACCTTAACTCTAACCTTAACCTTAACCCCAACCTTAAATATAACCTAACCCTCACCTTGACCAAACCTTAACCTTAACCTTCACTTCACCTTAACCTTAACCTTCACCTTACTGTAACCTTAACCTTAACCTTATCCTTACCCTTAAACTTATCTTAATCTTAACCTAAACTTAACCTTAACCTAACCTTAACCTCACTAAACCTTGAACCTTAACCTTAACCTTAACTTTACCCTTAACCTTGACCTTACCCTTAACCTTCACTACAACCTAACCTTAACCTTAACCTATAACTTTACCCTTAACCTAACCATAACCTTAACCTTAATGATAACCTTAACCTTAACCTTGAACTTGACCTTAACCTTAACCTTAACTTAACTATAACCTTAACCGTCACCTTAACCTTAACCTTAACCTTAACCTTACCCTTAACCTTACCCTTACCCTTAACCTTAGCCTAACCATAACCTTAACCTAACACTAACCTTAACTTTACCCTTAACCTAACGTTAACCTTAACCTTACCCTTAACCTTCACTATAACCTAACCTTAACCTTAAGGTTAGGGTAAAGTTAAAGTTAAGTTTAAGGTTAGGTTAAGGTTAAGGTTAAGGTTAAGGGTAAATTTAATTTTAGGGTTAGGTTAAGGTTAAGGTTAATGTTATGTTTAGGCTATTGTTAAGGTTAAGGTTTTGGTCAAGGTTAAGGTTATAGTTAAGGTCAAGGTTAAGGTTAGGTTAATGTTAAAGCTAAGGGTTTGGTCAAGGTTAGGGGTAAGGGTAAGTTTAGGGTAAAGGTTAGGGTAACGTTAAGGTTATGTTAAGGTTATGGTTATAGTGAAGGTTAAGGTTAAGACCCATAGCCTTAACCTAAAATTGACCTTAACCATAACTTAACCCTAACCTTAACCTTAACCTTAATCTTATGATAATCTTAACATTCACTATAACCTAATCTTAACCTTGACCTTAACCTAAACCATAACCCTAACCTTGAAGAAACCCTTAACCCTAACCTTAGCCTGAACCTTTACCCTAACCTTAACCTTAACCTTGACTTTACCCTTAACCTAACCTTAAATTTAACTTAACTATAACCTAACCCTAACCTTGACCAAACCCTTAACCTTAACCTTAACCTAACCTTAAAATTGACCTTAACTTTAACCCTATATTACCCTTAAACTAACCTTAACCTTAACTATAACCTTAACCTTAAGGTTATGGTTAAGGTAAGGTTAAGGGTAAGGTTAAGGTAAGGTTAAGGGTAAAGTTAAGGTTAAGATTAGGTTAAGGTTAAGATAAGGTAAAGGGTAAGCTTAATTTCAAGGTCAAGGTCAAGGTTAAGGGTAAGGGTAAGGTTAGGTTAAAAGTTAGGGTAAGGTTAAGGTTATCTTAAGTTTACAGTTATAGTGAAGGTTAAGGTTAATACCCGTAACATTAACCTAACCTTGACCTTAACTATAACCTAACCCTAACCTTAACCTTAAACTTAACATTATCTTAACCTTAATCTTCACTACAACCTAACCTTAATCTTGATCTTAACCTAAACCATAACCCTAACTTTGTCCAAACCCTTAACCTTAACCTTAACCTTGACTTTACCCTTAACATAACCTTAAAATTGACATTAACTATAGCCTTTAAACCTTTAACCTTAACCTGAACCTAACCTTAACCTTGACCTGAACCTAACCTTAACCTGAAACTAACCTTAACCTTAACCTAACCTTAACATTTAACCTTTAACCTGAACCTAAACCTAACCTTAACCTTGACCTGAACCTTAAAACCTTTAAAACTTATAGCCTTTAAACCTTTAACCTTAACCTGAACCTAACCTTAACCTTGACCTGAACCTAACCTTAAGCTGAACCTAACCTTAACCTTAACCTAACGTTAACCTTTAACCTTAACCTGAACCTAACCTTAACCTTGACCTAACCTTAACATTGACCTTAACTTTAACCTTATCTTACCCTTAACCTAACCTTGAACTTAACTATAACCTAACCCTAACCTTAACCTTAACCTAACCTTAACCTTGACCTTAACTATAACCTAACCCTAACCTTCACCAAACCCTTAACATTAACCTTAAGCTTGACCTTAACTATAACCTAACCCTATTACACAACATTTTTTCACCATCCTTGCAATCCCTCATCTCGTACATTGGAGGACTATTCTCATGACCTGTGAATAGTAAAATGTCCTGAAAACACCTTGATGGAATCCTTATGCATAAGGGAAAGAATTCTCCTCAAGAACATTTCCTATGAAAAACCCTAAAAACCCAGGTTTTGGCATTGGCGCGGGTAGCCATTTCATCCCTCGTGCCAATGGCGAAAATGCGCACTAGTGGGCGCGCCAGCTGGCGCTCTGTCCATGTGTTTCACTAGCGCCAAGCTTATTAAGGAATGTTTTTTAACAATAGAAGGTGGAAGTTTGATTCTAACAACTTCAGAATGGATCATCAAAATGAGGTTGGGTTGTTTGCCTTCGGATCTCCCTGTTTAGGAAGTGGTTTTCCACCTCTCATGGAACCTTCCTAAGAGATAGGACTCTCCCCCATGATTATAGGGAGCCTAACCTCTCATTCTCCCTCTATAAAAGCCTGCCCTCTCCATTCGCTAGCTATTTGAACTTTTGGGAAGGAAATTATAGCTGAGTGACAATCAAGAGCACAACTAAGGAGAACCCTGTGAGAGAGAGAGTTTTTTCAAATCCCTGACGAGCTTTGTGAGACATGTCTTGTTGGAGCCCTGTCGAAGGAAGATCACAATGTCAAAGCATCGGTTCTAATCATTCTCTCGTATCTTAATATACATGACCCTTCTATTGGTTCCATGATTGTGTTTATCCATTATATAATGCAATTTCATTCATTCCTCTCTGACTGATCGATAGTTATAAAGTGTGAAATATTACGTTGCATGTTGTCTCTCTTCTTTGCATGTGTACAGGTGTCTGAATGCGGCAAGCTCATAGATCGTGACCTATCTAGCTAGGAACGGAAGTGCCACTTCTTCTTCAAAAACAACATCGAAGGAATCACGGTAAGTGATCTATCGCGATTCTATCTTTTGTAACTAGGAATCAATAGCTTTGCGTGTTTCGATTGTTGCTAGACCCACTCTAGGGCTAGTGGGATTTCCTCTGTCCACAGAGGGGATTTACGTCCACAAAAATTTGGCAAATCCGTTGGGGATCAGTGGGAGTTGGTCCTTCCTCCATTGGGTTTTTTTTTGGATTTTCGTTTGATTAGTTTTCTTTTTTGGTTCACCTTCATTGGTGTTAAACCCTTGTTTAGCCCCCCGAAGACTAGATCTAGCCTCTGTTTGTCCATTTTCATAAATTTCTAGGGTAAAATTGATTGGCACAGTTATACCTCTGACAGTCATGCCAACTAGTGCTAGTTGCTAGTTAGGCACCCGTGCCATCCCCTGTTTGGCGCAGATTACAGCCAGACAGGCGTGCCAACCTTGCTTGGTTTTAGGCTTTGCCTATTCCTGGACTCTTTGAGCTTGAGTTTTGGTCCTGGGTTGTTTTTCTTGATTGTTTGAGTGCTTTGAAGTCATTTTTTAATGTGTTTAGCCCTTTCCCTCTAGTTTTTTTCCCTTTTTTATTAGTTTTTCATTTTAGCCCTAGGGCTTCTAGGTGCTTCAGTGTGCTGAGCCTCCCATGGGAGTTTTGGGTCTTTGCTTTCCCGGTCAACTTTGTTTTTACTTCTTTGCATTCATCTTGCTGAATCCCATTGAATCATTGCATTTTTTGAGTGACTGTTCTCTCTTTCATTCAATTTCACTTTGTGTTGCTCCAAGCCTAGATCACACGGTTTGTTTGAGCATCTTTCGATATTCTTCTTCGCTTTGAGGGATTTCATCATCGGTTTGAATCTTGATTGTGCTTGTTTGAGTTGAGTGGATTTGTTTTGTTTCAGATCTATCTTTAACATTCTCAAATTGATGTTTTCATTAGTTTTTCATCTATTTAGTGCATTTTCTCTAATATATTGAAAAATACCAAAAACAAAATCTTTTGCATTTTGATTGGCATAGTGAAAATTGAAAACTTTTTCACATTACTAGCATTGTATAATTCTAGGGAAAATTTTTCTAGTTTCATTAGCTTGCATTGAAAACAATAGTGGATTTTTTTTTGTGTTCATTTTGCTATCATTTGAACAAAATGATATTTTCATTGAACAAAATGATATTTTGTGGCATGTAGTTTTCATCTAGAGGTTTTATGAGATCCAACATTTGATAGGGCCTTGAAATCAAAACGTAAATTGGAGATCAACTTTAAAAATTTTTAAATTAACCTAAGGCAACATTGAAACTTAATGGAACATCTAGTAGTCTAAGGTAGAGACGTGTTCTGACGTCTTTAAGCCTAGTAGTTGTCACTCGCCATCTGGCTACAAACAACGTTAGTACGGACTTGTACTCCCTATACCGTTGCATATATAAAGGGAGATCCCATTAGGTTGCAAATCCTTTATCCATAGGAAGCTGAGTCTGCCACCGTCTACTCGTGATACACTGGACACAACATTCAGAGAGATTACCTGCACATACATTAATTCCTTGGTCGATTTCTCTTTCATTTTTACCAAGGTGTATATGGTAGTTCACGAATATCTGGTACACCCATTTACCTAGATTACCAGAGAAGTCACTTTGATCTTTACTGACTCTTTTAACTAAAAAGATCATAAGATCTTGTCCTTTCAAAATCGTGTCCAACCTGAAAGCGATAGAGTCACCTTTTGCTTGTTTCTCGACTCTTAAAATATGAAACAATAGAGTCTGGATTCATCGTCTTAAAAATTAATCACCCACGAAATATTCCTGGTTAGAATTTTTGTCCTTAGTGTTTTTTTTCAAGGTTGTTTCCGATGGAAACTTTTTCGGAGTTTCCACATCAAGGAGTCCCCTCTTAAGGGAGTCCTAGTCCTTTTCCTACTTTAGGAAATATTGGTGCTCCTTATATGACCATGTTATCCCTCCCTGGGTTAACTGTTGGGTTGTCTGTTTGGTTTTTTTCAACCTCTGTGGTCTTAAGTGTTCCGACTACCGTACCATCCACTCTTCCACTTGAGAAACGCCATGTTGATTTGAAGGTGGACCTCTCCCCTTCTCGCCTATTTCTTCTTCCTCATATTCACCTGGTGAAAGTTTGGATTCTAGTACCCAAGTGGTTAAGAAGAAGAAGAAGAAGTCAGATAAGTGAGAGGCTAATTCTGCAGTTGTTGCTTCTAAAACACCTGCTTTCAATGAACCTTCCAAACCTCCGCGGAATGTTAAGTTCCCTTGCATGTTATTCCAGGGAAACCATCTTCTTTGAGATTTCTCTGGCATTCCCAAGGTGCTCGAAGTATGGTCCAATGGTCCTCCATTGTTTCCTTTAGCTTCCGAGAGTCAGGTTGGGGGCACGTCTTCAGCTAGTGCTGGTAAAGCTCTTAAGATTTAGGGTAAGCTCACCAATCCCTGTGAGTTGTGTGAAGCACATCATGCCATTCACCTTTGTCTATATATGGATGAAGCCAAGAGCATTTTGGACAACTCGACTATTTCTGCACCGTGCCTTCCGGCTAGTTACAAACAAATTTCTTTGAGTCCTTCACTACTTGATTCAACGGTTAGTCAAGAGTCATCCTTGCTTGATCCCGCTCCCTCGGAAATTCACCATCATGAATCCGTCCCTAACGAACCATTGGTGGTGGGATCGGTTGAGTTGGAACCGTTTGTGGTGCACCAGGTCTTTTATGTTGAGAGTGGATCTCACATCCCTCATGTTCTTCTTGTTTCTTCAGATTCCTCAAACTTGGAGAAATATTCTCCCATCCCTGTACCTTTAGAAGCTACTCCTCCACCTCCCATGATGGAGGTCCTGGAGGATACTCCTTCTACCTCCATGATGGAGGCGGTGGAGGATGCTCCTTCTTCTCCCGTAACACCGAGGGAAGACCATCTCGGTTCGATGGTAGCGCCTCCAAGTAGTCTGGTCGCTTCCTTCGATTGGGGTTGATTCGCAGGTTATCGCCTTCCTTCTTATGTGCCTTTTGAGATAACGGTACAGGCATCCCATCTGGTCGTACCCAACACCATTATAGATGAAGGTTCATCTATTAGTATTTTATCCTCAAATACTTGGAAATATTTCAGTTCACCACCGCTTGTACCTGTTACGCAGAATCTGTTGGCGTTTAACAGAAGAACTAGTCAACCATTAGGGATCCTTCCGAAGTTGCCTATTACTTTGGGAGGGAAAGCTATCCATATGGATGTGATGGTTGTTCTTGGCCCTTTGGACTTTAATTTACTCTTGTGCCACGACTATACTTATGCCATGGGAGCACTTGTCTCCTCCCTCTTTCATGTGATGTGTTTTCTACACCAAGGTCGATTCGTGACCATTGATCAGCTTGTGTTCTTTGTTTCTAATATGGAAGCTAGTCGACCATCATCCCTGCCGAGTCTTTATCCACCGGTTGTGTCATCAATGTCGCATGTCAATTATGTGGCTACCTGTCCTGTACCTGTATTCAGTGATAGTGTCATTGTACATCATGTGCTGGGGGCTTTGGGTCTAGAATTCCAAGATGTTTTCCTTCCATCAGACGGGAAATCCTTGGAAGCTATGACTTATTCTTCACTATGATGAGGTCTGTCAGAGCAGAGTCCATTTTTCTTGTGTCAAGTTCCTTAAAAAATGAAACAAGGTCCTTGGAGCCCAGTGCGTTTCCTTGTGTCAAGCTCCCTAAAAAATGAAACAAGATTTCGAGGATAGTTCTTTTACTATGTCAACCTCGTTAAAACATTGAAACACTTTCCTGTTCAATTCGAGTCTTTGATACGATCTCGTAAAATCCCAGTTGAGTCTTTCTATTGATCTCATAATTTGAACCTTCACTCCATCTATCGTTCATATGGACTAAAGCTTGGGGGGCATGTACCTCAAATTGAGTCACCCTGCTGGGGGCATGCAAACCTTTTCAAGCATAGTTTGTTTCCATTTCAAGCTTCTGTAAAAATGAAACCCGTTTCAAGCATAGTTTATCTTTGTTTCAAGCTTGTATAAAAATGAAACCAATTTCAAGCAGAGTTTCCTGATTTCAAGCTTGTGTAAAAATGAAACCATTCCCATTTTACCTCTCGTGATTGCCATTTTATCAGCCTATTTTGCTAGATGAGCCTTGGTTTTTTCATTCCATTGTCACTATCTGCTCAGCCAATCATATGCCTTCACTTGGTTGTTTTACCCATTCCTGAGGAACCGCTACAATGAATGGTCTTGTTAGACAGCCTCTTGACCTTTACATGTTTTGAGCAGTTACACCATTACCAGAACCAATTGCTACCCTTAATACCACTCGTTCCTCTAGGAGGAGTCATCTTTCAACTCTTTTCTGACTCTCGAAAATTGAAAAGATTTCTGAGACTCTTGTTTTTTTGAACTCGTTAAATGGTTGTGAAATGACATCTACCTAGTATATGTTTACCCCTTTTTCGGGCTGGGATAGATTATTTACGAAAAAGGAATACCTTAGCTAATCCCGACTAAGAGGTTCTCTCGGATATTGTTTTCTACCTTTTTGGAGTTGAGGGACTATTCACGAAAAGGAATTGCTAGAGTTTTCTTTTCCATTGTCTTTTCAAACTCTTTAAACATAAGAAGACGCCGAGTTCTTCCTTTGTCAGACTCGTTAAAAACTGATGACATTGGACT
The DNA here is from genome assembly GCA_034641835.2 of Pinus albicaulis. Lineage (NCBI taxonomy): Eukaryota > Viridiplantae > Streptophyta > Pinopsida > Pinales > Pinaceae > Pinus > Pinus albicaulis. Next base: position 46,455 of record JAXQQM020065876.1, read on the forward strand.
CTGTCGTAATGACGTTACTCGATTTCCTCCTTCCTAGGGCTCGTAAAATGTACTAGATTGGATTTTTCCGAAGGAAAAAATTATATGACAAGCATATGCTATCCTCTTCAAGCTTGTGTAAAAATAAAGAGGTATTCGCCAGAAATGGTGGGGGGAAATGGAACCAATATTATAGTCGTGTCGGTAGTATGTTGCTCTTGAAGATGGCACTTTTCTACATTCGTGTCGGGTTGGGGACATCTCATCTTGTTGTCTGCTTTCCTTCATGGGTTTGGGTAATATCTTTTGACCGCTCATCTGATATTTTCCACGTCACCATGACCTCAGATCCCTTGATGTCAAATACTGCTAAATCCAATGTCGTGTTGCTGGTAACCATACGATGTTCTTGCATGTTCAACTTCAGCTCACATATTCGCATGCTCGAACTTGACCTATGTTCAGGTCGAGATGGAGCGAAAGACCCTGGATTTTGTCTGATAAACGTCCAAGCTGCGAGTTCTTTGTGGATTAATACATGAATATTTTGATTGGATTGCTGCGACCATACCTGAGTCTACTTGTTGATCCTTATTTGCTGGATGGCTGCATCCATACCTTGGATCTCATTGTGTTAGTACTTTTTATGGATGGCTGCACCCATACCACATATCATGTATCAGAGATATCAATTGTATTTGTATTCATAGGTCTTTTGACAGCTGTGTTTTCAGTTGAACGCATTCTCATAAATCATTTCACCCCTCCCTCTCTCTCGGACCTCATACTTTAGGGGGCATATGTTACACAACATTTTGTCACCATCCCTGTAATCCCTTGTCCCGTACATTGGAGGAATATTCCCATGACCTCTGAATAGTAAAATGTCCTGAAAACACCTTGATGGCATCCTTCTACATAAGGGAAAGAATTCTCCTCAAGAACATATCCTCTGAAAAATCCTAAAAACCAATGTTTTGGCATTGGCTTAGTACCATACAACAACCCTCCCTTTTTCTTAAATTTTAGAAATAAAATTTAGAAATAGGGTCCCTTTCTTTTAGAAATAAAACACTTAGAAATAAAATTCATTGTTTTGGAAAATTTCATATTGTTACTAAACAGATTCAACATTCAAAAACTTACGATTCGATCTAATATACAAGGCCTTATCATAAAAAACAAATCAAATTTAAAAGTTCAATCGCAATCGGAGAATCGGAGATAACCTTTAAAAGAAATTTCATATGCCTATTTCAAATCCTTCGATGCAATTAGTCCAATCGGAAATTTTCAATCGCTAAGAGTTTAAAACAGTTAATTATAACTTCCGATACGATGCGGTCAATCGCAATCGATTAATCGGGACAGTCTTTAAGAAACTCTTTACGCTTAGTTAAAATTCCCCGATCCGATGTGCGTTTGATAATAAACGCTTTCAAAAGAAAAATCGAACATTTGTTCAAATTAAATGGTAGACCCCACCATTAGAGATCGGGAAGATCTGCAATCGCAATCGATCAATCGGGATAAACGTATTGTGATCTTCATCTGCCATTCGAAAACTTTCGATGCGATTCATCTATTTGCATACGAAAAATTTAGAATGAGTGAATATTTTAATATATCACAAGCGCCAAATCTTTATTGGTACGAAGACATTCAATAACGAATCAAATGAATATGGTTAATGATTTGGTTTTAAATATTTAAGTGTGACCCAAAAGGAGCATTTACGCAATATACGAAACAAATAAATGAAAACCATAAGTTCATAAATCATTCCGTTTGAGTGGCTTGTTGATCACGACTGAGAGTTTATTGTCTTGCAGAGCCAAAGAACACCAATTTCTTTCATTCACAGACAAAGGGAAGCGGTAGCAGACGCAGAAATGTCAAAGAGAGGGAGAAGAAACAAGACTGCTCTACCAGTGAAGTTTGCCGAAACTCCTACGGTCTCAAAAGAAAAGCCCATAAAGCTAAGACTAGTCACAGATACATCATGCCAAGGTCTTGGAAAAATGACATGGGACGCAGTCTACAACCTATTGGAAAGAGAAGACCCCAAGGTCACAGTGGAGAAGGCATCAGTTCCAGATGAAGATAGCTCGGATTCCGATTCTGATATCAATGAAAGAACACTTGCAAATTCGTTTTTGCATCGAATTGCAGCCAGAGCGAGCATCATGCCTTACTATGATGTAGTTCGATGGGTTATTGACAGTGTAAAGATACAAGATAGAACGTTTGTTTCAGCATCTGGAGTGTCTTTTGGCTCATTTAAAGCAGAAGACTTGAAAGCAATGTATCACCTTCCAGACCCACAGAAGGTGTATAACAAGGAATTTATCAAAGATTTTGCTGATAATAACAAAGTCCAATCTGACCCTATCAAAGATTGGAGGAAAAACCCAGAGAAGCACCGAAATGAATCATCCGGTATGTATTATGTAGATTCCCTTCTGCCTCCATATTGCTATGCAGCTGCCATGATGTGTAGGTTATTTGGCAATGATAATTCAGCTAGGTTTTCTATACAAATGGTCCCATTAATCCTAGCTGCTGTGAATTCCGACATTATGGATTGGGCTGTTATTCTTTCTGATAGAATGGCCAATAGTATACTTGAATACAGACAAGAAAAAACCGCTGGAAATTCTACTCCCTTTTTCTTTTGTGCCTATATTCTTGATGCTATTTGTTTCAATTCCGAATTTCCCTTATTTGGATGGAAATGGACTCCCAAAGACCCTGTTCCAATTCATATTTATCATAAATTGCTTTGGAAGGTTCATTTCCAAGCTAATGTATATAGAATCTGTCATGGTTTCCTCATCTCTGTTTTCCAAACCATTTTTAATCGCTTTCCTCCTAGATTTTCTGATAAAGCTAAGGCCGACCTATCTGCAATCGGAGATTGGTTTGGGGAAGAAAAATTTACATACATCAGGGTTTTTGGTAGTATAGTGGAGCCACATGTTCTTCCACTTTTTGTTCCAGACAAACTTCTCGCTCAAGAAGTTTCCTATCAATTGACAGTAGAAGGTATATCTAGATCTTTGAACAACAGTAAGAAGAGAATGTGGCCTCAATTCCCACTCAATTGTGGTCATTTCACTCTAAATGATTTCAAGCATGCAGAAAAAGAAGTCTCCAAGATAAGAGGTTGTAAATTTGCAACCATTCCTGGAAGACAATATGATCCAAAAAAGATAGCATTTGATGTCACTGCTTCAGTTTCAATTGCTCGTTTTGAGCATGAACCAGATATGTTCGATGATTTGTTTGTTTCATTAGATAATTTTCCTCGAATTTTTGACTTGGTCAAGTCTAAATTTCAACAAGAGGAAATAAATAAATTTCTCTTATTTAGAAGCCAGAGATTTTTGAGAGTACCTCTGGACCAGCTGAGAACTCAAATCCAAAAATCAGAGACAGAAGGTACATCCGGCCAAACGCTAGTGGAAACATCTACCAGCAAAATCATTACACAATCGGCTGTCAACCAGCCGACTGTACATACTCAAAAAGTGGTCACCATTGATAAACCTGATGTCCCAAAGAGAAATACTGATGATAAATCCAGTCCAAAATCTGGCCAGAAATCCACTGCTCAAATGACATACAAATGCACAAATATCAATGATGATGTGCATAATCAAAAGGATGGATCGGATGACAAAAGCACTGAGCAGAGCATAGATAAAGAAAAAGGAAAATAAATAACTAAGGAGATTATGGTTTCCACTAATCTTGATGTTTCTTCTCAGCTATTAAAACAATATGATCAGTTTGCTCAACAGCTTGGATTGCAGGATAAAGATGAAGAACAAATAGAGCAGGATGTTGAAATCATTCATGAACATCCTACAGGGCATATTGTATTAAAAGGTGAGGAGATCCCTCCTTTGGATGTATTTTACAGCCCTAAACATAAGGCTGTTGTCAAAAGACAAAGAAAGAAAAGAAAAACAGAACAGGGTATATTTTCTACTCCATCAGAGGAGTTGATGAATATTTTTTATAAGAACAATGAAATGAATCCATTTGAAGACCTTACGAAATTGTCCCAGTATACAGGAGCTTATAGTGCTGCAACAGTGGATAAAGTTGTAGAAGTTTCTCAACTAATAACTCAGAAAGATCTTCACATAGCTTCACTGGAAGAACAAGCTAAGGAAAATCAGCAACAGATTAGCCAATTGCAACAACAACTACAGGATCAGACACTCAGGTCTAAAGAATTGGAAAAACAGCTTGCTGAAGAAAAGAAGAAAGTTGATGAAAAACTTTTAGGCAAACAAAAACAGCTAAATGAAGAAATTTCTAAGTTACAAAGTCTGTTGCAAAATGAGGAAAATGCAAAAATGATTCAAGAAAAGGAATTTCAAGCAACTTTGGATAAGTTTAAAGATTACCCAAAGTTAAACGAATTCAAATCAGAAGCCCTTGAGGCTAATAAACTATTGACTCAGCAGTTAATTGAATTTTGCTCAAAGCTGTCACAAGCAGAACCTTTTTGTGATATTACTTCATCTTTGATCCAAAATATCATAACTCTTAGACAAGAAATAGATGATGCCGATGAAAAGATTTATGAGTTTCTCAACTGGCAGGATACAGAAAAGGGAAAAGAAGCAAATCTTCCTAGGATAGAGGAAAAACACAAAGAAATCTTGTTTACAGAATGGGAACATCAAATAATGAAAGTTGAGAGAGCAATATCAAGGGCCAGAAATATGATGAATAATATCACGCAACTCATAAATGACAGCTTATACTCAATCAATCTCATTTCAGACTGTGTTCCTGGCAGTTTGCCAAAAATAAAAGAAACTGAAGACAGGTGGAGAGAAGAAATGGAAAGGAAAAGTCAACAAATCGGCAAACTTCAAACAATATCTTGGGACAGTATGTGGACTCATTTGATCAAACCAAACAATCAACAGACAGCTATCAAATTTCTATCAAACGCTGTCGATTGTGTAATTCCAGAATTTTCCGATGCCACCTATGCTGGACAGTTGCATTCTGAGATGAGTCATCCACCAAGACTCCGAGATATGTTGAACATTTGCAACTTGGCTTCATCAAGCGAGGGAGAAAAACAATGAATCAGTTTCATTCAAGATAGCATTTTAGTTTTAATTTGATAGATTGTAGCAATAGTATTAGGATTTTGTTATGTAATTTATTATTTAAATCCCTCTCATGCATTTAGAGAAGGATCGGAAGTTGTAATATTTTTGGGATTTGGAGCTAACATTTCTGTACTTCATTCCTTATTATATTTATATGAAAGATCACATCTGGTGATTTTTGTGTGCTCAAATTATCTTTGAAGTGTTGCATTTTTGTGCCTTTGGATTTAATTTTACATCGGAATTACTAGATCAGAGTATCACATTTCATTTGACAGTCTTCAAGATGAATGAGGTATTTTTATCTGTTCACTGTTGATTTTCTCTGTTATATGGTATTCATTTGAAGAATTTGCTATCATTTATATATTTGGTTTTCATAATATTTCCTTTTTATATTATCATTTTTTAGTATAATTGGAATGTTATCATTTATAAGCATATATGAATGGTATATGATGATGAATGCAATATGCTAATATAACTCTGTTTAATTTATTAAACAGAGTTATCTTTATTCGTTTCTTCATATTTCAATTTAATTAATAAAACATTTCCATGGTTATTATTAGATTGAAACAATCCTAAGTTGTATTCACATATAATCACCCGTGTTAAAATTAGAATTTCTTTATCAGTATTTAGTTTAGATTAGATAGTTTTATTTTCTGTTAATCTAGTCCCATTTTCACCCATCCAATTCAATCCACTTAGTTATAAGGAAACTGGTCCTTTAAATCCAGTCGGAGCCACCATCCCAAACGGAAAAGGAGCTGTCTTAAGGTCCCGACCGGGTGGTTTTCCCCCAATGTTTGAAGCAGAGATTTTCTAGGCTTCAACATTTTTAGCGCTAGAAGGAGGGCATTCAACTGTGAATGGCAAGCAAACCCAAATCTGCAAACCATTCTAAGAGTAATTCTCCCTCCACATCACCTCGTACTTCCCAATTTCCTGCTGATTCTTCAGCATCCAAGCAAGAAGAAGAGGTATCCACTATCACTGCTCAAACCCACCATACTTCAGAACAATTAAGTCTTGAATCTCCTGAAGTTCAGTCTCTCATCCAGAAACTTCAGAGCTTCTCAATTTCACCACAGAAATCTGAGCTATCTCAAAGCAGTGAGACTTCGCAATTCAATCTACCTCACCCTCTTACTAGACTTCAGAGTGAAAAGCTCGGTATTGAACCTACTGAATTTCCTTTACCTAAAAGGAAAAGGGCAAATAAAAATACTGAAGATTCTGACAGTGAAGCACTTTCATCCACATCCTCCATCTCATCTTCCCCAGTGCGAAGTCAACCATCCATTCCCTCATTACATATTGTTGTACACCAGGAATTTGAAACTTCAACATCTCAACCTGCTCACTCCTCAATATCAATTCCTTCCCAGACATCTGGAATCTCAACAACAGTATCATCCACCACTGGTATTACAATGGCAGATCCATGGACCAGACCGGGTGCAGTCAATATGCCCGCACCATTACATGCATTACCTGATGCTCCTGAAAAATGGCTACCCAAGTTTAATCCAGAAAATGGAACCCAAGCTGAGGAAAATATCAATAACTTCATGTTAGCAGTTAATTTGAAGGGAGTAACTGAGCAAGATGTCTTTGTTAGACTTTTTCCTTATACATTGCAAGGATCAGCAGGATCCTGGTATTTTTCCCTGCCTTCTGATTCTATTACCAGTTGGGACATTTGCCAAGAACAGTTTCTCACTAAGTATGGAGATGATAGATCTTTAGCTACACTAATAAATGATCTCTCCAATCTTAGGATAGAGCATAGGGAACCCATTAAGGAATTTAATGCTCGTTTCAATAAACTTTTGAATAAAATCCCAACGACTTCCAAACCAAGTGAACAAATCAGAAGTGAGTGGTATATTACTGCCCTACCTGCCAATATAGCTATTTTTGTAGACAGGGCCGCAAAACCAACACTTGCTGAAAACATGAAAGAAGCACTTGCTGTGGAAAAAGGTATTAATGCTCTAGAAAAGAAAGCGGCTCTTGAGGAAAGAAAAACCAAAAATGTTTCATTCAAAGAAGATTCAAAGAAGAAAATCTCGAAAGATCCATATGATATGGAAGGCCTCCAAAAGGTCCTCAAGACTATGTCAAATGAAATGATTGAAATTAAGAAACAAGTAGCTGAAACTTCAACCAAAAGGCCCTTTAAGAATTATAAGAAAACCGAATCAAAACCACCAAATATCGTATCTTATGCAGATTCAGATCAAGAAGAGGAAGAAGAGGAAACAATCTCATTAATTGATAATGAAGAGGAAATTGTTGAATGCCATGGCATGTGGGATTTCATACTGCCCAACTCCGATACAGATAATGATGAAGAAGCTTTACCTGTCTCTACTAGTAGTAAAGGTACTTCCGAACCTGTTCAGACAACTTCAAAGAAACGGAGTGCAGGTGCTGCTACAACAAAAGAAAAAGTACCTACAAAGAAATCACCCGCAGCAGTTCCCCAAAACCCACCTTCAACTTCAAATACTCCTCCAACATCCAAAACATTAGTAGTGTTCGATTCAATGGATTACAATATTGTTGATGATATGAAGAAAACTAAGGCAAACATTACTATGTTTGAACTTAGCAAATTAAAACATCAGCAGAAATTGCTTCTCAAAGAATTGAATGCTGTTCCCTGTTCACCTCTTCCCAGTGCTAAAGCTGCAAATGATTCTGGTCAGCCACCTTCTGGAATGATAGAAGCTACTGATTCAGTCCTGATTGGGGATAGATCAAATTCTCATACTCCACCCTTCCTTTTGACTTTTGAGATCTATAACAGAAACCTACACAATTGTTTGATTGACTCAGGGGCATCATCCAATATAATGCCAGCTTCAGTTTGTTCTAAACTGAACATAGAACCCCAAAAGTCTTCCATACACATTGTGCAGTTAGACAGAAGCAAGGTCCAGGTTTTAGGAGAGATTAACTCTGTAACTATCAGGTTAGCAGCTGATCCACGGGTAGTTCAACGAATTGATATCTTAATAGCTGATATACCTGAATTTTATGGGTTGATTTTGAGTAGAGATTGGTCTGAAAAGCTCCACGGGTATATTTCTACCGATTGGTCTCACATGTGGTTACCTTATGGGGGAAAGCCAAATCAAATAAAAATCAATCGAGAGAAACACATGACCCATACTGTAACAGATTTTGAACGGGAAAATCAACCAATTGCATTTAATAACAACATCTTGGGAAATTATTCATCAGAGTCATTTTTTGGAAATCTCACTGCCCAACCATCCCCTTTCTCAGTAAACAGTTTAACATCACAGATTGAAAACTATTCACAAACTGATAGGTCAAGATGTTTTAGTGATACTGGGGAAACTGTAAATAAGATTGTGAATACTTCTTTATTTTGGTCTTTATATTTTGACGGCTCTAAATCTAACGAAGGTTCAGGAGCAGGATGTATCTTGGTTAGCCCGCAAGGAGAAAAAACAATGTTGTCCTGTAGGTTAGAATTTGAATGCACAAACAATACAGCCGAGTATGAAGCTTTAGTCCAAGGTCTGTATAAAGCAATTGGTCTTAAAGTGAAATATTTGAAAGTATTCGGCGATTCTGAAATTATTGTCAAACAGGTGAGAAATACAATTCACTGTCTTTCAAATCACCTCAAACATTATCAATCGCTAGTACAAGAACTCACCACGCACTTTTCTGCATTCAATATTTCTTCTATCCCTAGGTCTCAAAATTCAGCAGCAGACTTGCTAGCCAATGTTGCCTCCAGACTCATACCCTCCGAAGATTATAGCCCAGATAGATTTTCTATAGAATTACTTTTTCAACCATCTGTCCCAGACAATGTCACAAATTGGAGAGTTTTTTACCATGATCAAGATATCTTAAATTTCATGACTTCAGAGAAATCATATGATGATCAAATTATTGACGAAGAAGAGCACGATTTACAAATTGCTTCAAAAGGTAATGAAAATCCCATTCCGAAATCTGTTGTTAGATTGGAGTACTTATATGATATTAAAGACAGATTCAAGAAAGTCACTAATACCAAGCTTCAAAGCTCCACTTTGAAATTTGAATTAGTGAATCTTGGTTCTGATTCAAAACCTCAAAATGTTAATTTAGGACTTAATTTAACATCAGAGGAAAGGGATGCTTTCATTAAACTATTGAACAAATACAAAAATGTTTTCGCTTGGAATTATGATGATTTAAAAAAATATGATACTTCAGTTATTCAGCACACAATTCCAATGCTTCCCGATATTAAACCTGTTCAACAGAAGCTAAGGAAAGTTCATCCAAATCTTGAAGATCAAATCAAATCAGAACTTAATAAACTTTTGAAAGCCAAAATCATTTTTCCTGTCAGGCATTCCAATTGGGTTTCCAATATGGTACCTGTAAGGAAGAAAAATGGTGATATAAAAATCTGTATTGATTTCAGAAATTTAAACAAGGCATGTTTAAAAGACAATTTCCCATTGCCAACCATGGAACAGATACTTCAAAAAGTAGCTGGTTCTGAACTTATGTCCTTTCTTGATGGATTTTCGGGCTATAATCAAGTCTTAGTTCATCCAGATGACAGATTGAAAACAACTTTCAGAACAAAATGGGGAACTTATGCTTATCAAAAAATGCCTTTTGGATTAATAAATGCAGGAGCAACTTTCCAAAGAGCCATGGACATAGAATTTAAAGGTCTGATCAATAAATCAGTTGTTTTTTATCTCGATGATATAACAATATTCTCAAAAAAGAGAACCAATCATCTACATGATCTAAAGCAAATATTTGAAAGATGTAGAAGGTTTGGTATTTCCTTAAATCCAAAAAAATCTTTCTTTGCTTTGGATGAAGGAAAACTTTTAGGATTTGTTGTGTCAAAAGATGGTATATACATTGATCCAGACAGAGTTAAAGAGATCTCTGATATTTCTTTACCTCATAACAAAAATCCATGCAATCATTTCTTGGACAGATCAATTTTGTAAAAAGATTCATTCCTGATTTTTCTTTAATTGTTTTACCTATGCAAAATATGATCAAGAAAAATTCAGTATTCAAATGGGGGCATAAAGAAAAAGAAGCCTTTGAGTTAATCAAACAGGCAATCATTAATGCACCAGCATTAAGTACTCCGGATTTTTCTAAAGATTTTATTTTGTATACTTTAGCCACAGAGACATCTTATGCAGTTGTTTTAACACAACTCAATGATCAGAAAATTGAAGCACCAATTTCTTTCTTTAGTTCAAATCTGCAAGGAGCTGAACTGAATTATTCCGATGTTGAAAAACAAGCCTTTGTTGTGTTCAAATCAATCAAGCATTTCAGACCTTTTCTCTTAAAAACTCATACAAAAATCATTGTCCCATTCTCTGCAGTGAGACAATTATTAATTCAGAGAGAAGTAGGAGAAAAACGTGCTAACTGGGTAACAACTTTACAAGAATATGATGTTGATATTAAACCAGCTAAGATTGTTAGAGGACAAGGTTTTTGCAGATTATTAGCAGGAGCTCATAACATACCAGACAATGATCATTCAAATCAAGATATTCAAGTAAATCAGATAAGTATTACGGATTCTGAGTCTCAGTATTCTGATCTCATCTATTACTTGAAAAATGGGTATGCTCCTTTTGATCTCAGCTATAAGAAAAAACGTGCCTTAAGATTAAAAGCTATTAAATATGAGATCATTGATAATGTGTTATTTAGAAAAAATTATGATTCAATTTTGTTGAGATGTCTTGAAAAGACTGAGGCTGAAAAGGTTTTGCAGGAGTTGCATGATGGACCAGCAGGAGGTCATTTTGGAGGTGATACCACAGCTCACAAAATAATTCGTGTTGGCTATTATTGGCCTACCCTTTTTAAAGATACACATGAATATGTAAGAAAGTGCAGAATCTGCCAAACTGCAAGTGGAAGACAAAGGAAACCAGCTTTTCCTTTGCAACCAATAAATATTGAGCAACCATTTGAACAATGGGGACTTGACATTATTGGTGAGATAGTACCTCATTCTTCCAAGCAGCACAAGTACATTCTTACTGCAACCGATTATTTTACAAAATGGGTAGAGGCAATCCCTTTGAAGGTAGCCAATTCTGATGCAATTATTGATTTCATAGATCAATTTATCATAACCAGGTTGGTGTACCTCAAGCTCTTGTCTTTGATAATGCATCTTATTTTTCAGGAAACAGTTTAATAGAATTTGCAGTTAAAAGAGGTTTTAAGCTTAAATATTCAGCAAATTATTACCCACAAGGTAATGGGTTAGCTGAATCCACCAATAAAAATCTTATCAAAATTATTAAAAGGACTATCGATCAAAATCAAAAGAATTTGCATAAATCTTTAATCTTTGCATTATGGGCTAATCGTATTACTGAGAAAGCTTCAATAGGAACTTCACCTTTTAATTTAGTTTATGGAAAATAAGCTGTGATACCATCAAATTTAACTCTTCCATCATTAGCCCTAGTACAATTTATTGAAGAAAATCCTTCTTCATCCGTTCAATTGAGATATGATCAAATCCTTAAACTAGAAGAAGAAAGAGATAAAGCTAGAATTGTTCATGAAAAACATCAACAGCTTGTAAAATCTTCTTTTGATGCAAGTTCTACCGGCTCAAAAATTTTGTCAATTGGTGATCTTGTTCTAAAATGGGATAAGGCACATGAAGAAAAAGGTAAACATACCAAATTTCAAAAGATGTGGCTTGGACCATTTCAGATCGTTGAAAAGATAGGCTCAAATACATTCATGCTCCAAGATCTAACAGGTAAGAGAGAATCTCTCCCTGTAAATGGGCTTATCTTAAAGAAATTCTTCTCATAAGGAGGTAACCCCTTCTTAAATTGTACATATTCCTTTTTGCAAAGTCTTTTATTGTTTTTACAAATAAAGGTTGTTAATAAGTCTCTAATTGACTGTTTACTTGATAGAAAAATTCTTAAGAAAAATAGTATAAATATTTATTTTAGTGTAAATAAGAATTTTTAGAGAAATGATTATATTCTCTTGATAGTTTTAAATAAGATGTTAAACTTTGAAAGATTATACCAATTATTTGCATAATCTTTTTTGGAAAAACTTGAGGAAAATGTAAATCATTACAAGTTTATTAAGCAGAGAGAAGTTATCTATAAAAGTAAAGATTATTCAAGTCTTGGTACTCAAAAAACTCAGAAAATTGTCATCCATTGATTCTTAAGGATAAGACTAGTTCACCCCATTCATTTAGGTTGTGATTTTTTAGAATATAATTCTAAGAAATTATTGAAAAAATTCTTTTAAGAGATAAGAGGTCTCATCATGATCCGACTTACCATATTCATAAGAAATAATAAAACTGACATTACCAATACTGCATATCAAAACAGGGTAATGGCTTATTAATATAAGACAAGGGGTCTCATCACGAGCCAGCTTGTTCAGTTTAATTATAACTATTGAATAGCATTGTTAACAACTGGCTACCAAACCAGAACAATGGCTCTTAAAAAGAAATAAAAATAAATAAAAGACAAAAACATGAGATAATATGTCTTATGAATTTATCTTTTAAAAAGTCATAATCTTAGTTGAATGGGACAATGAATAGTTAATGGTTAAAAGGTAACCCTGTCGAGACTATGAACGTTTGCAGGCAGCAGAGACAATACCTATGACAATAGAGTATATTATCAAAACCAAACTTGAAGAAATCCACTTACTTCATTATTAATACCAATCAAAGCTTAAGATAACTCAAAATGTTTTTTATTCTCAAGAAACTAGAAAGAAATTGTTAATAATTTTTATTCTTTTTCATAAGTTAGATTTTATTTCTGATTATCCTAGGATAATTTTTATTTACCTTTAAAAATCTTTACTTACTTAAAATATAGTATTCATTCTATTTTTCAGAGATAACTGGTTCTTTCAAGTGAATCGCCAATTGTTGTACCATACAACAACCCTCCCTTTTTCTTAAATTTTAGAAATAAAATTTAGAAATAGGGTCCCCTTCTTTTAGAAATAAAACACTTAGAAATAAAATTCATTGTTTTGGAAAATTTCATATTGTTACTAAACAGATTCAACATTCAAAAACTTACGATCCGATCTAATATACAAGGCCTTATCATAAAAAACAAATCAAATTTAAAAGTTCAATCGCAATCGGAGAATCGGAGATAACCTTTAAAAGAAATTTCATATGCCTATTTCAAATCCTTCGATGCGACTAGTCCAATCGGAAATTTTCAATCGCTAAGAGTTTAAAACAGTTAATTATAACTTCTGATGCGATGCGGTCAATCGCAATCGATTAATCGGGACAGTCTTTAAGAAACTCTTTACGCTTAGTTAAAATTCCCCGATCCGATGTGCGTTTGATAATAAACGCTTTCAAAAGAAAAATCGAACATTTGTTCAAATTAAATGGTAGACCCCACCATTACAGATCGGGAAGATCTCCAATCGCAATCGATCAATCGGGATAAACGTATTGTGATCTTCATCTGCCATTCGAAAACTTTCGATGCGATTCATCTATTTGCATACGAAAAATTTAAAATGAGTGAATATTTTAATATATCACAAGCGCCAAATATTTATTGGTACGAAGACATTCAATAACGAATCAAATGAATATGGTTAATGATTTGGTTTTAAATATTTAAGTGTGACCCAAAAGGAGCATTTACGCAATATACGAAACAAATAAATGAAAACCATAAGTTCATAAATCATTCCGTTTGAGTGACTTGTTGATCACGACTGAGAGTTTATTGTCTTGCAGAGCCAAAGAACACCAAGTTCTTTCATTCACAGACAAAGGGAAGCGGTAGCAGACGCAGAAATGTCAAAGAGAGGGAAAAGAAACAAGACTGCTCTACCAGTGAAGTTTGCCGAAACTCCTACGGTCTCAAAAGAAAAGCCCATAAAGCTAAGACTAGTCACAGATACATCATGCCAAGGTCTTGGGAAAATGACATGGGACGCAGTCTACAACGTATTGGAAAGAGAAGACCCCAAGGTCACAGTGGAGAAGGCATCAGTTCCAGACGAAGATAGCTCGGATTCCGATTCTGATATCAATGAAAGAACACTTGCAAATTCGTTTTTGCATCGAATTGCAGCCAGAGCGAGCATCATGACTTACTATGATGTAGTTCGATGGGTTATTGACAGTGTAAAGATACAAGATAGAACGTTTGTTTCAGCATCTGGAGTGCCTTTCGGCTCGTTTAAAGCAGAAGACCTGAAAGCAATGTATCACCTTCCAGACCCACAGAAGGTGTATAACAAGGAATTTATCAAAGATTTTGCTGATAATAAAAAAGTCCAATCTGACCCTATCAAAGATTGGAGGAAAAATCCAGAGAAGCACCGAAATGAAGCATCCGGTATGTATTCTGTAGATTCCCTTTTGCCTCCATATTGCTATGCCGCTGCCATGATGTGTAGATTATTTGGCAATGATAATTCAGCTAGGTTTTCTATACAAATGGTCCCATTAATCCTAGCTGCTGTGAATTCCGACATTATGGATTGGGCTGTTATTCTTTCTGATAGAATGGCCAATAGGATACTTGAATATAGACAAGAAAAAACTGCTGGAAATTCTACTCCCTTTTTCTTTTGTGCCTATATTCTTGATGCTATTTGTTTCAAGTCCGAATTTCCCTTATTTGGATGGAAATGGACTCCCAAAGACCCTCTTCCAATCCATATTTATCATAAATTGCTTTGGAAGATTCATTTCCAAGCTAATGTATATAGAATCTGTCATGGTTTCCTCATCCCTGTTTTCCAAACCATTTTTAATCACTTTCCTCCTAGGTTTTCTGATAAAGCTAAAGCCGACCTGTCTGCAATCGGAGATTGGTTTGGGGAGGAAAAATTTACTTACATCAGGGTTTTTGGTAGTATAGTGGAGCCGCATGTTCTTCCGCTTTTTGTTCCAGACAAACTTCTCGCTCAAGAAGTTTCCTATCAATTGACAATTGAAGGTATATCCAGGTATTTGAATAACAGTAAGAAGAAAATGTGGCCTCAATTCCCACTCAATTGTGGTCATTTCAATCTAAATGATTTCAAGCATGCAGAAAAAGAAGTCTTCAAGATAAGAGGTTGTAAATTTGCAACCATTCCTGGAAGACAATATGATCCAAAAAAGATAGCATTTGATGTCACTGCTTCAGTTTCAATTGCTCGTTTTGAGCATGAACCAGATATGTTCGATGATTTTTTTGTTTCATTAGATAATTTTCCTCGAATTTTTGACTTGGTCAAGTCTAAATTTCAACAGGAGGAAATAAATAAATTTCTCTTATTTAGAAGCCAGAGATTGTTGAGAGTACCTCTGGACCAGCTGAGAACTCAAATCCAAAAATCAGAGACAGAAGGTACATCTGGCCAAACACTAGTAGAAACATCTACCAGCAAAATCATTACACAATCGGCTGTCAACCAGCCGACTGAACATACTCAAAAAATGGTCACCATTGACAAACCTGATGTCCCAAAGGGAAATACTGATGATAAATCCAGTCCAAAATCTGGCCAGAAGTCCACTGCTCAAATGACAGACAAATGCACAAATATCAATGATGATGTGCATAATCAAAAGGATGGATCGGATGACAAAAGCATTGAGCAGAGCATAGATAAAGAAAAAGGAAAAGAAATAACTAAGGAGATTATGGTTTCCACTAATCTTGATGTTTCTTCTCAGCTATTAAAACAATATGATCAGTTTGCTCAACAGCTTGGATTGCAGAATAAAGATGAAGAACAAATAGAGCAGGATGTTGAAATCATTCCTGAACATCCTACAGGGCATATTGTATTAAAAGGTGAGGAGATCCCTCCTTTGGATGTGTTTTACAGCCCTAAACATAAGGCTGTTGTCAAAAGACAAAGAAAGAAAAGAAAAATAGAACAGGGCATATTTTCTACTCCATCAGAGGAATTTATGAATATTGTTTATAAGAACAATGAAATGAATCCATTTGAAGACCTCACGAAATTGTCCCAGTATACAGGAGCTTATAGTGCTGCAACAATGGATAAAGTTGTAGAAGTTTCTCAACTGATAACTCAGAAAGATCTTCACATAGCTTCACTGGAAGAACAAGCTAAGGAAAATCAGCAACAGATTAGCCAATTGCAACAGCAACTACAGGATCAGACACTCAGGTCTAAAGAATTGGAAAAATAGCTTGCTGAAGAAAAGAAGAAAGTTGATGAAAAACTTTTAGGCAAACAAAAACAGCTAAATGAAGAAATTTCTAAGTTACAAAGTCTGTTACAAAATGAGAAAAATGCAAAAATGATTCAAGAAAAGGAATTTCAAGCAACTTTGGATAAGTTTAAATATTACCCAAAGTTAAATGAATTCAAATCAGAAGCCCTTGAGGCTAATAAACTATTGTCTCAGCAATTAATTGAATTTTGTGCAAAGCTGTCACAGGCAGAACCTTTTTGTGATATTACTTCATCTTTGATCCAAAATGTCATTACTCTTAGACAAGAAATAGATGATGCCGATGAAAAGATTTCCGAATTTCTCAATTGGCAAGACACAGAAAAGGGAAAAGAAGCCAATCTTCCTAGAATAGAGGAAAAGCACAAAGAAATCTTGTTTATAGAATGGGAACATCAAATAATGAAAGCTGAGAGAGAAATATCAAGGGACAGGAGTATGATGAATAATATCACGCAATTCATAAATGACAGCTTATACTCAATCAATCTCATTTCAGACTGTGTTCCTGGCAGTTTGCCAAAAGTGAAAGAAACTGAAAACAGGTGGAGAGAAGAAATGGAAAAGAAAAGTCAACAAATCAGCAAACTTCAAACAATATCCTGGGACAGTATGTGGACTCATTTGATCAAACCAAACAATCAAAAGACGACTATCAAATTCCTATCAAACGCTGTCGATTGTTTAATTCCAGAATTTTCCGATGCCACCTATGTTGGACAGTTGCATTCTGAGATGAGTCATCCACCGAGACTCCAAGATATGTTGAGCATTTGAAACTTGGCTTCATCAAGCGAAAGAGAAAAACAATGAATCAGTTTCATTCAAGATAGCCTTTCAATTTTAATTTGATAGATTGTAGCAGTAGTAGTAGGATTTTGTTATATAATTTCTTATTTAAATCCCTCTCTTGCATTTAGAGAGGGATCTGAAATTGTAATATTTTTTGGACTTGGGGCTAACATTTCTGTACTCCATTCCTTATTATATTTTATGAAGGATCACATCTGGTGATTTTTGTGCTGAAATTATCTTTGAAGTGTTGCATTTCTGTACCTTTGGATTTAATTTTACATCGGAGTTACTAGATCAAAGTATCACATTTCATTTGACAGTCTTCAAGATGAATGAGGTATTTCTATCTGTTCACTGTTGATTTTCTCTGTTATATGGTATTCGTTTGAAGAATTTGCTATCATTTATATATTTGGTTTTCATAACGTTTCCTTTTATATATCATTTCTGAGTATAATTGAAATGTTATCATTTATAAGCATATATAAATGGTATACAATGATGAATGCAATATGCTAATATAACTCTGTTTAATTTCTTAAACAGAGTTATCTTTATTCGTTTCTGCACATTTCAATTTAATTAATAATACATTTCCATGGTTATTATTAGATTGAAACAATCTTAAGTTGTATTCACATATAATTACCTGGGTTAAAATTAGAATTTCTTTATCAGTATTTAGCTTAGATCAGATAGTTTTATTTTCTGTTAATTTAGTCCCATTTTCACCCATCCAATTCAATCCACTTA
>JAXQQM020083657.1:0-20294 GCA_034641835.2 Pinus albicaulis
GAAAGTACAGCAAATTTTGCTCTCGCAAAGAACAACAAAAAATGAAATGGAAGTTTTGAAGAAAGGCATGGAAACTAAGATGGATGGTTTGAAGAAAGGCGTGGAAGCTAAGATGAATGGTTTGGAAGCTAAGATGGATGGCATGGAAGTGGGTATGGAAGCTAAGATTGATGACATGGAAGCTAAGATCGATGAAAACATGAAAGACAACATGGAAAACATGAAGAATGATCTAAAAGCATACATGGAAGGCTTGATGACAAGCTTAAAACAATAAATGATTCCTAATGGCGGAAATATAGTAGAAGAACCTCATGATGAGAACAAAATAAATGTTAATCGTGATTTCATAAACTCTAATGTTGGCGGGAAGAACCACCATATTCCAAAAATGGATATGAGGAAGTTTGATGGACAGGATCCTGTAACATGGATACTACAGATGGAGCAATATTTTGATCTCCATAACGTGCAAAACACACAAAAGGTACGCATTGCAACTTTACATTTAGAACAAAATACATTTGTATGGTATCAATGGCTTTGCTCCCGTAAAAAAATTGTCACTTGGTCAATTTTTACGGAGGAAATGATAGCACATTATGAGGATACAAAGAGCAACACCTTCTTTACCCAATCGATAAATCTCAAACAAAAGGGTTTAGTGGGGCAGCACATTGAGGACTTCCAAAAATTGAATATAAGGGTAACTGATATTCCAGAGGAACACAGGATTGATCTCTTCATAGGCACTTTAAAGGATAACATCCAACATGAAGTTCGCGTTTTGGAACCCGATTCATTGGAGAAGGCATTCAGGTTGGCAAGAAAAGTTGAATGTAAAATTATGGCGACAAGGAAGCCTACCACTCAATTCTATAAAGAAGGAAGTGTTGCTACGCCTAGATTTCCACAACCTACAAGGCTGACACCACAAAAATTGGAAGAAAAAACAGAAAAAGGGCTTTGCTACAGTTGTGATAGAAAATACACTAAAGGTCATAAGTGTGCTGAGAAGAAATTATTTTACATAGATTGTGAAGAGGAAGAAGAAAATGAACAAGAAGAGGATATACACCAGGAACCAACCCTAGAAGAGGAAGAAATGAACCCGACGATATCGTGTAATGCACTGGCAAGAATTACCACTCCTCAAACTCTCAAGATAGAAGGAAATATCAAGAAGAAAAGGGTAATAGTGTTTATTGATTCAGGTAGCACCCATAATTTTATTCATTGTAAGGTAGCCAAGGAATTAAATTGTTTCCTATACCCAGCACCAGAATGTCAAGTGATGGTTGCAAATGGAGGAACTATAAATTGCTCGGGAAAATGTCATAATATCAAGCTAACCATGGGGGAATATGTATTGACTAGTCCAATGCTTTCCATTCCTATGGGAGGTGCTGATGTTGTACTAGGAGTACAATGATTACAATCTTTGGGGACGGTAGCTTTTAATTTTCAAGAACTTTTCTTGAAATTTTTTTCAGAAGGAAAGGAAGTCGAATTACGGGGTATTGTGGGGAAGCCAGGAATGATAATAAGCTCTAATGTCATGACAAAGCTTCTAAAGAAAGAACGGCGAGGCGTAATTGCACAATTATGCTCACTAGAAGTTCCAACATCAAAATCATCTATTTCTGCAGATCTCCAACAAGTCTTGGACAATCATTCCAAGGTGTTTGAAACTCCCAAAGGACTCTCACCTATTCGTGATCATGATCATGCTATTCATTTGATTCCAGGAAGTGTTCCTCCAAACATCAGGCCTTATAGATATCCTTACTTCCAAAAGAGCGCAATTGAACGTATGATTGCAGAAATGTTAGAGGCGGGTATAATTCAACCCAGTCAAAGTTCTTTCTCTGCTCCTGTAGTATTGGTACACAAGAAGGATGGATCATGGCTAATGTGTCCGGATTATAGGGAGCTCAATAAGCTCACCATTAAAGACAAATTTCCCATTCCTGTGATTGATTAATTATTGGATGAATTACATGGAGCAATTTATTTTACCAAGTTGGATCTTCGTTCAGGATATCATCAAATTAGAATGAAGACCGAAGATATTCCAAAAACAACATTTCGAACTCATGAGGGTCATTATGAATTTTTGGTCATGCCTTTTGGCCTTACCAATGCACCTTCTACATTTCAAGGGTTGATGAATTCCATTTTCAAACCCTTCCTTAGAAAATTTGTGCTAGTATTTTTTGATGATATAATAATCTACAGTAGGTCTTGGAAGGATCATGTTGAACATGTTGACAGGGTGCTCAAACTATTGCAGGAGAAACAATTATATGCAAAAACATCCAAATGTTTCTTTGGAGTACAAGAGGTGGAATATCTGGGTCATATTGCATCTCACGAGGGTGTTAAGGTAGACCCTAACAAAATTAAAGCCATTAAGGAATGGAAAGTCCCCACAACCATAAAGCAGTTGTGAGGATTTCTCGGGTTAACAGGGTATTATCGCAAGTTTGTTAAGAATTATGGGAGAATAGCAGCACCTCTAACAACATTATTGAAGAAAGATGCATTTTTCATGGACTCCTGAAGCAACTAAGGCCTTTGAACATCTTAAAGAGGCAATGTGCCTAGCACCGGTCTTAGCTACACCAGACTTCACAAAAACCTTTATTGTGGAATGTGATGCCTCAGGAAATGGAATTGGTGATGTTTTAATGCAGGAAGGAAGACCCATTTCTTTTGAAAGTCGTCCAATCAAAGGAAAGTATTTACAGAAACCTATTTATGAGAAGGAAATGTTAGCAATACTGCATGCACTAAAGAAATGGCGAACTTACCTAATGGGAAGAAACTTCAAGGTAAAAACTGATCATGATAGTCTTAAACACTTTTGGAACAAAGACTATCTTCAGAAGAGCAGCAAAAATGGGTCACAAAGATGTTGGGTTATGACTTTGAAATAATCTACAAAAAAGGAAAGCTTAATGTTGTTGCAGATGCACTCTCAAGAAAGAATGATGAGGTGGAAGCATTGCTTTGTGCCATTTCTATTATCCAACCAGATTGGATAACCGAAGCAAGAGATGAATGGAAGAAGGACAAAGATGTATGGACACTCATTCAAAAGTTGCAGCAAGATCCTAGTACATCTGATACATTTAGTTGGAAAATTTATTCCTTATGGTACAAAGATCGCTTATATCTTTGTAAGAATTCCCAACTAAAACAAAAGATTCTTCTGGAATTGCACACTTCTCCTTTAGGAGGACACTCAGGATTTTTAAAAACTTACCACAGGTGAAGAAAGAATTTTTTTGGGATGGCCTTAAATCTGATATTCAAAAGTTTGTGGCGGAATGTTTGGTTTGCCAGCAGAATAAAGTGGAAACAATTAAGACCCCGGGACTTTTACAACCTTTATCCATTCCAAGTCAACGTTGGGAGGAGATTTC
Organism: Pinus albicaulis; assembly: GCA_034641835.2. Lineage (NCBI taxonomy): Eukaryota > Viridiplantae > Streptophyta > Pinopsida > Pinales > Pinaceae > Pinus > Pinus albicaulis. The sequence continues at coordinate 3,429 of JAXQQM020083657.1, forward strand.
AATGGATTTTATCACAGGTTTACCTAAGTCCGAAGGAAAGAGTGTCATCATGGTGGTAGTTGATAGATTTACCAAGTATGCACACTTTTGTGCATTATCTCATCCATTTAAAGCAAGTACAGTTGCTACTACATTTATGGATAGAATTCAAAAGCTACATGGAAGCCCAAGGGTTATTGTGAGCGACAGAGATCCCATTTTTACCGGAAATTTTTGGACGGAGTTATTTTCTTGTTTGGGTACTCAATTAGCTCATAGCTCATCTTATCATCCTCAATCTGATGGTCAAAATGAGATAGTAAATAAATGTTTGGAAGGATATCTTCGTTGTTTTGTATCTAATAAACAACACAATGGGTCAAGTGGTTGCCTCTCGCTGAATGGTGGTATAACACTTCCTTCCATATTGCAGCAAAAATGACCCCATTTATGGCACTTTATGGATATCATCCACCATCGATCACATCATATTTAAGGGAAAATTCGAAGGTTCAAGCAGTGGAAGATCACATCGAGCATCAGCAAGAAGTTCTCCAACTCTTAAAGGATAACCCGAATTTGGCACAAAATCAAATGAAACAACAGGCAGATCAACATCGCAGCGAGAGAAGTTTTGATGTAGGAGATTGGGTATTTTTACGGCTACAACCATATAAACAAATGTCCCTCAAGCAAGCTAACAAGGATAATAAATTATCGCCAAAGTACTATGGTCCTTACAAGGTGTTGCAAAAGATTGGTACTATGGCATACAAATTGGAGCTTCCTGCTTCTTCGCGAGTACATCCAGCTTTCCATGTTTCATGCTTAAAGAAGGTTATAGGTGAAAATCTTCCAGTTCAAACAATATTTCCAGAACTTGATGAGGAAGGAAAATCATATTGGAACCAGAAGCAATCATGGAAACAAGAACTCGACAACTACGGAATCGATCAATTTCAGAGTATCTCATCAAGTGGAAGAACTTACCCACTGAAGATTCTACATGGGAGGATGAGAATTTTATACAGAAGCACCCAGAGCTACTCAAGCATTGAGGACAACACTTTTTTGAAGGAGAGAGGCATGTTAGGTCCCTATATTACTAGTATAGTCCCTTATTGTTGTTAGTGTAACCCCCTTATTGTTATTATTGTACCCTTGTAACCCCCATTTTGTTATTATTGTGCCCTTAAAATATTATTGTTAGGTCGGCTAGGATTACATTGTGGCCCACTAGGATTACATTATGGCCCCATGGACTCCTATATATAGAAAGGAGGTTTTGTAAATTGTATCATCCAAGAATTGTTCATTCATGTAATGTATTGGAGGTTGCCCCCTCAAAGTGGCTTATTTCTAAGGCGTTGATATCTCTTTTCTTCTATTTTTGGAGCTTTTTTCACAACAATTTGACGGTAGAAGTTATGTTTAATTTAGGGTTTTTTTCCCTAGAAGGAAACCCCTATGTTGTATGAGGGTATTGTATTGCGGCTGTGTATCGTGTGTATATTCTGAGCGAGACATAGCAAGGCGGACTGTGTGAGATATCAGAGGATATTACATCGGATCTATTGTAGGTTGTGTCTCTTCATTTTTTCTGAATAATAGAAAGGAAGGACTCGTTGTTTCCATGGATGTAGCCCAAACTAGGTGAACCACATATATCTATGTCTCTCTTGTTTTATATGTTTTCTGTGTTTGTGTTTCCACATATTTTTTGTGTTCCATTACTATGTAACATATAATTTTCTAACAACTGGTATCAAAGAAGAAGGTCTATTTGGCTGATAAAATCACAAGAAATAAGGGTTCCTGATTCAAGTGGGAGCAATGGAGGAATATGGTAAGTTTAGGGTCAAGAAATTTAACAGTCAAAACTACCTGCTGTGGAAGATGCATATGTAAGAGTTTTTGTATCATAAATATTTGTACCTACCATTGAGTGGAAAAACAAAGAAGTTGTCGAGTATGATAGATGTAGAATGGGATATTCTCATTAGAAAGGCACTTGGAACAATACGGTTGTGCCTCACGGCATTGGTAGCCTTTAATATTTCGAAAGAAATAAAAATAGAGGTTTTAATTAAGGCATTAGCGAAACTATATGAAGAAACCTTGGACTCAAATAATGTATTTCTTATGAAAATTTTATTTAATATGAAGATGTCGAAAGGTGGATCTGTTGCTGACCATTTAAATCAATTTAATATGGTTACCAATCAGCTAAGTTCTGTAGGGGTAAACTTTGATGATGAAGTTAGGGCTCTATTATTTTTGTGCTCATTTCCAGAAATATGGAATGGTTTAGTTATGGCCATTAGTAACTCTATCTCTAGATCTAGTACTTTAAATTTTGATGATGTTATCGGTGCTATCCTCAGCGAGGAAATGCGACAGAAAAGCTCTAGTGAGACATCGGGTAATGATTTGAGTGTAGAGACTATGGGAAGAAAAATGGAAAGAGGAAAGATCTCAAGATATCGCAGTAAACCAAGGAAAGGCATATCCAAGTCTCGATCGAGGATAGTCTGCTGGAAATGCAGAAAGAAAGGATATCTCAAGAACGACTGTAAATCTTGGAGGGGAAAAGCAGCAAATGCACAATAAGAAAACAATCATGAAGCAAATCTGACAAGTGATGTGTTACAATATTATTTGATTCTTTCTTTAGAAAATGTTACTGATTCCTAGGTGGTAGATTCAAGGGCTTCATTCCATGCCACACCTAATAATAAATATTTTCATGACTATGTTCAAGGAGATTTTAGACAGGTTCATCTGGGTGATGATAAACCCTATAAAATCATTGGAATGGGTAAAGTTCTTGTAAAACAGAAAAATGGAAACTAATGGTTATTAAAGGACGTAAGGCATGTTCCAAATTTGAAGAAAAATATGATTTCAACAGGGAATTTAGGCGGTGAAGGTTATGTGACAAATTTCACAAATAAAACTTGGAAGGTCACTAAAGGAGCCTTGGTAATAGCAAAAGACAAAAATATTGGTACATTGTATTTATGCAATGGTATTTATAACTCTATTAATGCTTTAAAGTCCAAAGAATAAGATGCAACATTATGGCATCATAGGCTTGAACACATGAGTGAGAAGGGGATGAAGATTCTTCACTCAAGAAATTTGTTGTCGGGTTTGAAGAATATTGATTTGGATTTCTGTGAGAATTGTATTTATGGAAGACATAAGAGAATCATATTTCTTAGAGTTGGGAAATAATAAAAGAGCAAAAAATTAGAACTTGTGCATACATATGTATGGGGACCTTCTCAGATATCATCTCTAGGTGGCTCTCGTTACTATGTTACTTTTATTGATGATCAAACTAGAAAAACTTAGATTTGTTGTATTCAGAATAAATCTGATGTATTTGATACTTTCAAGAAATGGAAAACTTTAGTTGATATTGAGACACGAAATAAGTTGAAGTGTTTGAGATTAGAAAATGGAGGTGAATATTGCAGTAAAGAGTTTGATAGGTACTATTCAGAGCATGGAATTCGTGGAGAGAAGATAGTTCCAAGAACACCACAAGAAAATTGTGTGTCGGAAAGGATGAATGGGACAATAATGGAGTGTGCAAGGTGCATGAGATTTCATGCATGATTACCTTTACAATTTTGGGTAGATGTTGTAGATACTGTTGTTTAACTAATAAATAGAGGGCCTTCAAGTTCCTTGGATGGTGGTATTCTAGAGGAGGCATGGATAGGTAAAAAGGTAAACTACTCTTTTTTAAATCCTTTTGGTTGTGAGGCATTTGTCCATATTAATAAAGAAACTAGAAAAAATCTTGAGGAAAAATCAAAGAAATGTACCTTTCTTGGATATGGTGTTAATGATTTTTTTTATCGCTTATATGATTATGAAAATCACAAAATGATTAGGAGCAGAGATGAAATATTCAATGAAAATGTCTTGTATAAGAATGATTTGTAGGAAAAGAAAAAGGAAAAAGAAAACAAATAATACACAGTTCTTGATGAGATCACTGAAAAAGTAAAGGTGCCTAAAAATAATAATAATCAACAGCCACAACAACAATAAGAACCACAACAGCAACATGCACCTCAAACACCTGAAAGTGGTGTCAGAAGATCCACCAGGATAAGTAGACCCCCTAAACGATATTCTCCTTCATTATATTATTTATTGTTGACTGATTTTGGTGAACTTGAATTTTATGAAGAAGAAATGCATGTCCAACCCAGGAAGAAGTGGGAGCTAGCCATGAAAGAAGAGATGGACTCCTTAATTCATAACCAGACTTGGGCTTAGTTGCATTTCCTACAGGTCAAACAACATTGCTGAATAAATGGTTTTACAAACTGAAGGAAGAAGATGGAGGAAAATAGAGGTACAAAGCTAGACTTGTGGTGAAGGGGTTCACACAGAAGAAAGGTATTGACATTGATGAAATTTTTTGTTCATGCTCTTAAGATGACTTCAATCAAAACTATTTTAAGTCTTGTAGCGGTAGAATATTTGCATATTGAACAGTTAAATGTAAAGACAACATTTCTCCATGGATATTTGGAGGAAGAGATATATATGCAACAAACACAAGAATATGAGGTCAAAGGGAAAGAAAAATTAGTGTGTAGGTTAAAGAAGATCTTGTATGGATTAAAATAGGCTCCAAGGAAGTGGTATCTAAAATTTGGCAGGTTTATGTTTGAACAAGGTTATACTGGATGTCACTATGATCATTGTGTTTATCTAAAAAATAAAAATGATGGCAGCTATATTATATTTTTATTGTATGTAGATGACATGCTTGTTGTAGGGTCTAACATGCAGGAAATAAATTTTCTCAAAAGAACATTGGAAAATTCATTTGCAATTAAGGATTTGGGAGTTGCAAAACTAGTCCTTAGTATGAGAATAACTAAAGATAGGAAAAATCATAAATTAAAATTGTCTCAGAATGAGTACATACAAAAGGTGTTGAAAATATTTATTATGAAGAATGAAAAACCGGTTAGTACAACTTTGGCTACCCATTTCAAAATTAGTAAGGAGATGTGCCCCAAGACCCAAGAAGAAATGTATTATATGTCTAAAGTTCCATATGCGTCAGCAGTTGGAAGCTTAATGTATGAAATGGTCTAAACAAGGCCTAATATTGCACATGCAATGGGAGTTGTAAGTAGGTACATGAACAATCCAGGAAAATAACATTGGATGTTAGTGAAATGGATTCTCAGATATTTGAAAGGTACCACAAATTAAGCATTGTGCTTTGGTGGTTCAAACATTTCTCTACAGGGATATGTTGATGCAGATATGGTAGGTGATAGAGATAATAGGAGGAGCACTACAGGGTATGTATTTACTATGTGTGGCACAACTATCATTTGGATTTAAAAAATGAAAAGTGTTGTTGCACTTTCAACAACAAAAGTAGAGTATGTTGCTGCTATAGAGGCTAGTAAAGAAATGATTTGGTTACAAAGGTTCATGGATGAATTAGGTAAGAATCATGAGATGGGCAGGTTATATAGTGAAATCTAGAGTGTCATTCATCTTGCAGAGAATTCAACATTTCATTCCAGCACTAAACACATACATCTCAAGTACCATTCCATATGTTCAGTGTTGGAAGATGGACACTTGAAGCTGGAAAAGATACACATTAGACATAATCCTAAAGATATGCTACCAAAATTTGTAACCAGGGAGAAATTGAGATTATGCTCAGTTTCATTTGGTCTTCAAGTCTGATGATGAATATGAGAAAAAACCAGGTCCAAAGTGGAGTAATTTTCCAGCAAATGAAGCAGCAATGGAGTTTCTACAATCAGTCTCTTAGTGGGATATTGTTGGTTGTGGAGCCCCGTTGTCTTCCTTATTTATATGTATCACCACATTGGACCCTTGTTCTTAATGTGGCGACAACGTCGTCTGTCATTTGATCACCGTCAGAGGGGTCCACGGGGGGCGATGGAGACCTTTTGGAGCCCCCCTTGGCGTGGGGTTTTTGGGGCAGCATCCCTGAAGCTCAAAATAAATGTAAAATTGCCTTTGTAAAATATTGTAATTTCATAGTCAATCTGGGCCGTTCATTAGGAAGATGATCTGACGGTAGAAGTTATGTTTAATTTAGGTTTTCTTGCCCTAGAAGGAAACCCCTCTTTTGTATGAGGGTATTGTATTGCGGCTATGTACCATGTGTATATTCTGAGTGAGAAATGACAAGAGGGACTGTGTGAGAGAGTAGAGGATATTACATCGTATCTGTTGTAGGTTGTGTCTCTTCATTTTTTGTTGGATAATAGAAAGGAAGGTATATTTGTTTCCATGGACATATCCCATGCTAGGTGAACCACATATATCTATGTCTCTCTTGTTTTATATGTTTTTCTATATTTTTGTTTCTGCATATTTTATTTGTTCCATTTCTCTGTAATATATAGTTTTCTAAAAAAAAATTGTAAAGCGTTGGTTTGATAGAAAATCCGTAGGTGAAAATATCTTTGATTTGGGTGACCTATTTTTGAAATGGGATAAACCCCATGAAGACAAAGGTAAACACACTAAGTTCCAGCGATTGTGGATTGGACCATTTATAATCGAAGAGAGGCTCTACCACTACATCTTCAAGATGAAATAATATGATGGAAGGATTAACCCTCTTCCCATAAATGACTGAGACCTTAAGCATTACTTTCAGTAGTATATACAATATTCACTTTGCGTACATATTGTTTTGTGATTTATTTTTCTTTTGTCTGAGTTAGTTATGTGTTTTTTTTGTATTAGTGTCGTGTCATGTCTTACACTTGGTCATTGTACATAAATAAGACCTATGTGTAAACTGCATGGCCCAAAGGCTTTGTGGTTCAATTAAAGAGAAGTGTGACAACTGCAACACTTAGATTTTTGTTTATTATTCTTATTTGTTTTAGAAAATGTCATAGGTTTAGGTTAGTATAAATGTAAAATATGATTCTTCCAATAGGATAACCTAGAGGGGACCAGTTAGATTCATTCTCATGCTAACATATGGACTGCTCAACTTGGTATATGTTTACCTTTGTGTTAAGACTTTTCCAATCTAGAAGAGAAGGGATAAGGGGAAAATCTAAAGTGAGCAAACCTAAATCAAAGCCATTAAAAAACTTATTTGAAGGAGAAACCTCCTTTTCTCTCAATAAGTCAGAATCCTTTTTCCACTTATTGAAAATAATAATTTTCAATGCATAGTTCTATTAAAAAGTTAAATTAAGGGTTAACTAGGAGAAAGGCTTCATGTGCAAGGAGGTGAAGCAATTGACTTCATCGATGTACTGTTAAGGCTCACTGGTAGTGAAGCAATGTTTGTGTTCCTGAAGTGACTCCACTAGGGTATTGTCCAAGTCTAGTGGTAGCAAACCAACACCAGAGATGAAAACTCTATAATTTGAATATTATAAACTTTCCTTGCACATTACCCTTTCCTAAATTGAACTAATTGTGATATTGTGTATCTCTGTGTGAGTTCAACCAAGTAGAGAAAATAGAATATGCCATGCACAAAACCAAGTCGAAATTGGAATTTTGGGAAATCAATGCTTCATGAAAGTCTAACCCTTAACCGAAAGTTATTCACATATAAAGAACTAAATTTTTCCCAGTGTGTTGCCAAGTGTTGCTACAACGCCCTTCAAAATTTCTCTACATTCGAATTTTTTAGCCTAATTCATTGTTGTATCAAGTTTTTCTTTGGTCACCAAGTGTCATTTTGTGTTGTTTCATATGTCTTAATTGTTCTTCAATGTTCTTTATCAGGTGTCATTGCATTGATTACAACATCTCTATATACATTTCATATTCATAACACCTTTGTTGTTGTAAAACAACACTTTTGAGTTGCAGTCACACACACTTCACTGTTTATACTTTGGGAACATGCGTAAAGTGGTGTTTTTATGTATATTTATTATTAATCAAGCTTGTCTATGTTTTCTTGATGAGTTACCATGTGTCACACATGTTTTTATGTCTATAACTCATCTTACTCACCCCTTGACCAATCATCCAGACTTAGAAAAAAATTGGCTACAAAACGATCCCATTAAGGAAAAGAACACATGAGCGCACTCCAAATCCTTGACAGGAGACACTTCATTATTCAAAAGTGTGTCCTCCTTGAGAATTTAGTGTAGTCAAAAATCATGAATACCTTTCCTTGTTCTAAATTGTGCCCTCCAAAATGAATAAGTCTTCCTTGAGTGCACTCCGTTGACTTGAAGAAGTGTGCCCTTCTTGAGCACACCGGTGCACCTTGAAGACCCGAAGCTCAATCCTTCATCCTTCCTCTATGCGCCATGCACCCTCCTAAACTGATTGAGTGCACTACCGTTCCCTAAAGTCATAAATCCCCAGCCTTCAGCCTTCAAGAGTGTGTCTTTCACCCGTCCTGAGGCCTCTTGAGTATATGAGTGCGCCCCGAACACATGAAGCCTCAGCGTTCAGCCTTCATGAGTGTGTCATGTGCCCTCCCTCTCTCCCTTGAGTGCATATCAAACTTTGGAAGAATGAAGCTTTCCCCTTCGTCCTTTGGAATTGTGACATGTGCCCCGCCTTGAATTCCTTCTTCCTTTGAGTGCATGAGCACATGTCGAAGCCTTGAATCTCCTTCTCAATTCTTCAGCCATTCAAAGTGTTCCCTTGTGCCCTGAAGCTCATTTTACCGTTTTAAGCACACCAAAAATGCATTCAAACCATAAAATCTACATAAAACATGGTATAGTAGGATATTTTTAAACTGATAGTTGCTCATCATGAGTGATTGTAGAAACAAGTATTCTAGGGACTTCATGGTAAGCACACGCGAGGAATATCAGGTGAAGAAGATAAATAAAGGAAGCATGACAAGAAGCAAGAACACTCTTGAAACTTGATGATCAAAGTACCCTAAAGAATCCAATATTGAATACCCTTTGGAAGGTGGAAGTGTTATGATTAGAAGATAAGCAAAGAACAAATACAGTGGAATCCATGTCGACATTGAAGCAAGTCCATGTCATAAATAATAATTTCTTTCGAATTAATCACATAATACTATTTGGTCGATGTTTTGAACCAACTGATGTGGTTCATCCTTAGGACAAAGGTGAAAAAAGCAATCGATCCTAAAAAATAAATAGAAAGGATGCATCAGGGTCTAGATCCAATCGTTAGTAAATTAGTGATTAAATTAGTTAAAATAATATTTATTTATAAATTAGTTGTTAGGAATTAGTTATTAAAATGTTATTTAGTTAAATTAGTTGTTAGGAATTTATTTATTTTAATACTAGATATATTAAATAAATTAATTTATATTATTATAAGAATTAAATAAAATAATAAAATTACAAGGGTTCAGAATTAGGAATTAGTCTTTAGTTAATTATTTATTAAACAATTAAAATAATATTTAGTTATAAACTAACTGTTAGGAATTAGTATTTATTTATTTTAATTTTATAGATATCCATTAATTAAATTAAATTATAAGAATAAAATAAAATTAATAATAATACAAGGGTTAACAATGAATAGAAAGTATTAGAATATTTTTTAGAATAAGTTTAATATTTTTATTAATATAAATTAAATTTTTAATTTTTAATGAGAATCCAAATATAAGAAACACATTAAAATAAGTAATTATTCTTATTGAAATGACTATAATAAAATGATTAATGAGATTATAACAAGAAAAGTATGCAATATTTAGTTTTTAAAAAAAAGAGGAGAGAAAGAATTAAAAAAGAGACAAAGGGTGGAGTCAAGAAGAGAGGGTCAGAATATAGCTTTTACTTAATTTCAAACCATCATCCTTGTTGAGATTGATTTCATGCTTCTCAATCTCCATAGCCTCTCTAATATTCTTTTGGTGGAAGTGATCAACTCTAGCAATGACTCTAGAATCCTCAATGCATACATGGTGAGTGGATTTCAACGCATATTCAGCTAGAGGTGATGACTTGTAATGATTTTGCATATTTTCTATTGCATGATATTGGATTCTCTGGTTAATGGAGTGACTAGTTTCTCCAATGTAGGGAAACCCATGTTGTCAGTCCTAATCATCCAAGATAGTGACGTCTCTAGTTTGATCATATGATGATGTGGAAGTCAAAATGTAAAATTGTAATCATTGTAAAGGACAAACAAGTAGAATTCCAGGAGTCATATGTGGACTCAATAGTCATGGAATTCCAAAGGAAATATAATACGAAAAGACATATGTAATTCCAAACGTCATTCAGAACTCCAAAGGTCATAGAATTCCAATGGTCACTAGAAGTTAGAAAGTAAAGATTCATGAGGATATGAAAGGTCATTCATCAAGTTATAAATAGCTCCTCATTTCTCATGTAAAGTAATTTTAACCTTGGCTTCTCGCACAAGGCATGAGAGAGACAAGTTAGTACTTTTGAGGAGCAAGTAGTGGCTCCAAAGGTCCATTATTGGAGTAAGTGATGTTCGTTGTATAAATGCATTTTGGAACTTCTATTCAATATTTGAAGCCTTATGGCTAGAATGTTTTCATACATGGATTATGAATGTTTGTAATATTATTCTATGAATATTTATGGTTCATTTTTTCTTTCACCAATACTAAGGTAGTTGAACTATTTCAGTTATTTTAGTGCTTATCTTATTGAGAATGTGTTGTAATGTTTGTAACAATCATCATGTATTTGTTGACTATTCTGTTGGATGTTAGAAGAAAAAATCATGTTTATGTGTGTGTTTATTAGGGTGGTACTATTACCTCTCTCTTAGAAGCTCACTTTCTCTCCCCTCTATAGTAGAAGAATCTTTATGCACCTACAACTGAACATTCATTAGGCACACCTGTGTTTTGAAGGCACATATGTGATTCTCTCTCTTGTTGACATCTAAAGACAAGGAAGATATTTAAGTAGATGGAAGTCAAGCCATATTCTGGATAGGAATATTATAAGAAACTGTGTTAGGTCTAATTGGGACTGCATATCAAGGAGACCCCTTTGAATGTTGACAATTCCAACAATTTCAACAACAGGAAAGAGAGATGATCTATATTAGTTGACCAAGGGAGCCTTGACCATTAGCAATGCTAAAAAATTGTTAGAGTAAATTTCCACCAAATTAAAACAAGATAAATCCAATTCAAAGTCCCTTCATTTTGCAAAATCAGAGCTACAAGTAGTTGCTTTTAAAACTTGGGGTAGACCCATACCATAAAGTTGTTGTGGAGGCTATTATAAAAATCTCATAATCTAAAATTCAATCATTGATGTAATGGATCAAGATGCATGCTACAGAGCATGTCAAAATAGAGTTGGCCCAGGTGGAGAATGAAAAATAAATTATAGCCAAAGAACTAATAGAGTAGGTTGCAAAGCTTCAACAAATAATCGACTCCCATATCTGTGTTGTGATTGTGCCAGAAAATCCATAGAATCCTATCAAGAAGAGGAACAAGGATATCACATATTTGTTGTTATCAAAGAGTGAGATTAATAATATACATATCAACTTGAACAACACCGAGTACATTCTTGAAAAAGGAGAAACAAATCCAGTCCACCCAGGAAATTGTGGAACAAATTAATAATAAATAGAAGGCGGCATAAGATGAGATTAAAGGACTGAAGAATAGATTTAAAAGGAAAAATTTCCCTCATTGAAGCTAAGAAAATAATCTAGGATAAAATATATTTCTAAAATGAAGAACATATGGGAAAACATGAACTTAGTTTTAGAATAAAATTTTTCAGTTAGGGATATCGAATTCTTCATCCTATAACCTAAAAATGCAGATGTTTGAAATGCCATCTCAATGATAAATAAACCAATGAACTTAGAGCCATGGATATCATAGATATGATACGATCAATCATTGGGATTACTAAAGTGATCCATAAAGAAACAGTGAGGGCTAAAGTTGAGGAGTGTTTGAATGATCTAGCCAAATTGGTAGTTGCATTCAATTTGAATTTTGATTAGAGAACTAGGGTAGGGTTACCTAGTTGTTGAGAATTCCAAGGAAACCTACTTATGTGGGAGCAGTAGAAGTAGCTATCAGTGGAGTCCAAGAGTAAATTAGACTCTTCTCGTGAAAATAATTTCCACCCTCAAGGGCTAGACTATAGTAACCTATTTGCAGAGGGATTTCCAGCTTCTTTGGATAGTGAAGACCTTGTTTACTAGCAAGCCCAATTACAACAAGCTTACAAATATGAATATAGCATACAATACTTTCTTTCGTTCTCCTACACTAGATCCAGTACTATGGAAAATATGTGATTTTTTTAACCCACCACAATTCTAAATGGTGGAGCCTGGGTCCACCCCAAGAGATCAATTGAGCCAACAATAAAGATTTTTTTGATTTGGATATCATGAAATATCATTGTCATTTTGTAATATTGTAAATATTTTTTTTTTCAATAAGGAATCAAATATGTTATGTAATCATTAGGAAAACTAATCCAATGGCATGATCGCACAACTGGGTATCTCATACAGTTGTACACTTCAATATATTTTTGTAGCTATTCTTGTTTTGACTCTCCTTATAAAAGGCAAGAAAGAAGAATTATTAAGTGTTCAATTTTTTTATCCATAAGCTGTAAATTTATATGTGTTTTGTAACTTTTGGAATTTATGAGATTTATATTGTTATTGAATATTAATGATGAACTTTTAGGTGATTCCAAGCACTAAGATTTATAGTGTGTAATAATTTCTTTGTTTATCCTTAGCTGCTAGATTCAATCTTATATAACATAATTACCTATGTTATGTTATGGAAAATGGTACCTATAATGTATGGGATTGCAAGCCTTAAAATGCATTCCATGGTTTTCGTATCTCATTTCCTCTGTCTTTTTCATGATTCTACCTAGAATTTAGTCTACATGATTCTATCATTAGCCCTCTGCACTAGGTTTCTTCCTTATATTTATTATTTTCACCTATACTACAACAACTAATTAAACTGCATTCTCTATATTTAGGCCAAAAAAACTGAATATTAATTATTTGGAATGAAATATTGTATATATATAAATTGGATTTGCCTCTGAGCAAGGTAATTGAACTAGATTTAGAAATTTTATATCTAAGTCTTGAGAATAACACATTTATGTTCAAGACACATTGTTGTGGTGGATTCGACACATGGGTGTACGAAATCACATGCATTTAGAGAATGTGGTCTTTTCTCTAAACCATAAGTAACAAATGATATCTAGGGGGAGCTTAGAAGTATAAGACTTAAAATGAAGTAATACACTTAAGTATGCTCTATTAAAAAACTAAAACTAAAAACACAAAAGAAGCTATAAACAGTTCCAAACAGTAACAAGGTAAACAACGGCTCGATGGCATTCTTCTTATTGAATGCTTGGAATGAAACCAAATCTTACCCACTTGTCGAAGGGCCTAGGCAGTGGCTCTAGGACCCGACACAAGGATGTTTTTCCTTCAAGTTCTACCTTCTGACACAGTTCAAATCTCTCTCTCTGCTGCAATGGGCTAAGATTGTTGGGTGGCCAAAAATTGAGTCCTCTTCTTCAGCTCTTTCTCCTTGGCTCACACAAGCAGCTGGTGTTGCTTGGGAAAATTTGGCCAGCATAACCTTCTAATCACCCATTATTGATCTCTTTGAGGGTTTATATATGTGAGCTTTCAAACCTCCTTTCCTCCCTTAGTACATGGTGGATAGTGACGCAAGGGAGGGGCAATATTCCATTGTGGGCTGAAATATGCTTTTGTGTGCTCACACAAGGCCTAAGGAGGCACTGGTGTCATCCTTAGGTGGCTTTCACATAAGGAGAAACTATCATTTGCTTGCTTGTGGTCCTAGAAAGGGACTTTTTTCCATTTCTAGGAATTTGCGCTTATCGGGCTCCAGTGCGCGCAGAAGGCACTCTTCTCGAAGAAAAAAGCGCGCATTCGGGCATTTATGACTAGTTCAATCTTGAATTGATCAAAACCTTAGAGATTCTAAATACTTTTGATTCCATAATGTATCCTTGTCCTGTAAATCCTTAGGCTCGACATTAACTGATGTCATTTTCTGCTTTACGATTTTCCAGTGTTAACAGATGCCCCCTAATGTGTGAGGTCTAGGAAGAACTGTATAGTCGAAATACATTATAGTTTCTTTTCTGTATCGTATGCAAAGAGAGAGAGAGAGAGAGCGAAGCCTGCATGTAGAAGAGACAACACCTTGCACCAGTTCCAAGATAACCACTGCCTAAGGGACCCCCTGCAAGTAGACAAAATATACAACATATTTGCAAAATTTCAACGAGGCGGGCATGTCCCATGCTCGTGATGCTATGGTTAGTTAAACAAAATTGATAGATACATTTACTGTCTGTGTCACTACTGTGGTAGTGATGTTGGTGGTTGCTGACGACGACTGTTGACGCCCTCAAGGGCATTTTTTCTTTGATGATAGGTGGAAAGTGGTACCCATATGCGTAAGTATGGCATATCACTGTGAAATGTATGCATATGTACTGGCTGGGACCTTCCTGTGTAAGCATTGTTGTCATAGATGCTTATAAAGGCACGGGTCTTCGACGGATCTTGATCAAAGTGCAATGGTTGTAAGGTACAATGCCATCGTGACATGAAAGCTTTTGTTGTAGTCGAATGTCAAGAGGATCGATGACATCTATGGAAAATGATGTCTCCCATAGTGCCACCCAAGGATACCCCTTTACATGAGGAGGGGTTATCCAAGGTACCGCTTTCTTTTTGGAAAAGAGGTGTTGATGTCGACAAAAAGGAAGCCTTAATCAAACCATAATGGGTTTAACATAGGCATGTTGGTGAGCGGTGGCTGACAATGGATGATGGGGATTCAGTGGCCTGAGGTCGAACTATATTTGAGTAGCTTGGCGGCAGTCATAGGTATTTCTGAAGGGAAAAATCCATGGAGTCAGTAGGACTTCCAGGACGGGTATGAACTAGCTATGATTTTCGTAACGGTGTGTGCATGGAGGGTATGAAATACTTCGACCAAGGGAGATGGGGGACTGCTGCCATGGGAGGAAAAAGTGAAATATGAGGGCAAAGAGGCGAAGGGCGTTGTTTGTGATCTTTGTACACTTACCAAAAGAATAAAATAATGGGGTTTGGTTTGTACAAAACATAAAGACGGGTACCCCAAAACATGAAAGAGGGTCACTCACTTGATGGTGTGAGGACGGTGTTTTTTTGTGGGTAGGGGTCCCATTTGTTGGTCTTATGTGTGGGTTTGATGAAGCGGAAGATGTCGTAGATGGGTTCATGTTGATGGAGGTATGGTGGGCCAAATGTGGTTCGTGGAGATGCGCTTTCCTTCTGCTTGTAGAGCCCGATCGTCCGGGAAGAGGGTTGGTTTAAATGGTGAAATTGACCTTATGCATGGTATATGGATGGGCATGAGGTGCTTCCTGGACTAGAAATGGTATGGCCATGGCATCACTTGTGGGGTGATGAATGGTCTACTTGGGATGACAATCGCCATGGAGGGGAGGCTCTACTGACCATCGCGGACATTTATCATATGGAGGGTAAGGTGATGATAAACGTTGTCGGGTACGAGGACCCTATGGTTTATTTCTAATGGAGAAATGATGTCAGGATATGCAAAGTTTTCTGGAACTCTATCATGCTAAGGGTAGAATGATACTTGCTCAGAAACTTTCTGTGGTGGTTGTTGTGAATGGTTTGCGGGTTCTTCCTACAAAAAGAAGATGGGAGGGTGCATACCTGCCGGCGCTTGAAAAAATATTTCTTCGAAAAGAGAATTTAGGGCATCGCTTTCGTTTTTCATGGTTTATTGATTATGGTGAAACTTATGGTTTGCAGAATGGACCTTCTGATCTCCTGTTATGGACCTATGAAGTTCTGGAAAAGGGCGATAAATAATGGATTATGGCCCTAATCCTATTCATTTGTACTTGCTGATTTTGGGAGATCAGAGGTGATAGCAGAGCCTTTCTTGTCGTTGCAGTCAACCTGTGTACTGGGGATTAGCGATACTATGCCGAGGTAACTCTCATGACGTCCTGCATTTTGATTTTTCTAGTTTGGTGATGTCAGGGCCCGTACAAATTAGGTTTGTATGGCCTCAAAGGGGCTTTTTTCCCTATATTGCACGTGCGATCTAGGGAAATAGGTGAACCCTTGCACATATTTCTCAGGTACAACTGCGCAAAGGCACGTTGTCCTTGCTTCTTTGTGCACAACGGCACGCCTATAAATGAAATAGGGGCACAAGGGCAATGTTTTAAAAAAAAAAAAACTTGGGTTTTTTGTTGTCCTTAATGATTTTTCTCCTTTGTACTGATGGTTGCCTATTGCTTGGCAAGTTAGTGTGGAGAAAGCGAGATTGGCCCGAGATTCGAACTGCTCTGGCTGCTGATGCTGGGGCACGCTGTCATTTGGCCGCATGGGGCCTCCTGAAATTTGCTGAGAATGAGTTCCTTCGGTCACAGGACCAACTTCTACGTTATATTATACGGAATTGGCACCGGAGGAACAACATGTTTGTCCTAAGGGGGACGAACTTGATTATCCGTCTGGAGATGGATATTTACTTTGTGACCAGATTACTACCTCAGGGAGAGGCGCTGAGGTATCCACTTCCTGCTGGGCGGGTGAACATGGACAGGTTCCGGCGGCGGCATTGTGGTGGTGTTCCTCTTACTGAGGGGTGTGTTTGTGCTCAACCTAGTCTCCTAAATTGAGTTCATTTAATTGTCAACCAGGGTTGGTAAACTGCTGAAGTGAGGTGCACTGTATGTGCCTAGGTGTTTGTTTCTTACTATGTTGTGTCTAGTGTTTTATGATGTTTTTGGTATTTTTATGGTTTTATGTTCACAAGGGAAAGAACTAAATGCT